>PISW01015542.1:0-16196 GCA_004023785.1 Mungos mungo
ATTATTCCAACATCTAGTCCGTGCAAACCGTTGAGAGCATTTACGTGAAGTTTTGCCGCTAAGGTTTTTAAATCCCCTGAGCATTTCATGTGTATCCTGCTTCTCCGTGAGGGGACCACATTTTCATGAGAAATACCTGCTCTTTCCTTAACAATCCATAACGTTTATAGTTGGGAACGCAGATGCACAGGGCCAGACCTTCCAAAAATAGTGGAAACTTTCTCAGCAGCTACATTGAGTGCTGGCTTTTAAATTTAAGTTTAGGGGTGCTTTGGGGGCTCCGTCGGTTAAGCGTCCGGCTTCAGCTCAGGTCATGATCTCACAGTGTGTGGGTTCGAGCCCCGTGTGCAGCTCTGTGCTGACAGCTCAGAGTCTGGATCCTGTCTTCAGATTCTGTGTCTCCCTCTCTCTCTGCCCCTCCCCCGCTCACGCTCTGTCTCTCTCAAAAGTGAATAAACATTAAAAAAGTTTAAGTTAATTAAAAGTGGATTAAAAGCTCCGTTGTGTAGTATGTTTGAAGGGCTCGTGACGTACGGTGCTCTCTTGGTGGGGAGGTGCCCCTTGAAAATGCACCTGTGGGAGGCGCTGGCTGCCCCAGTTGCTGAAGCAGGTCCTGATCCAGGGCTGTGAGTTTCCGGTCCCGTGTTGCCTGTAGAGATTACTTACAAATAAAATCTTCAAAAAAAGAAAAAATTAATATTCCTCACATCATGCAAAATCTGCATTTATGAGAACCTTGATTTCCGTGGGAGCAGTTTTACACCAAATAACTCACCTGTCTGATGGTTTCTAACAAAGGGTCCCTCCTGGGGACGCGCTGTGGTGCAGCTGACTTCCAGCGGATGCTCCCCTCCGGGATTTATTTATTAACACGTCATCATTCGTCGGTTACTTTGCTGCTGCCCTCTACTGGCCGCGCGTGGTATAAAGCCCATACACCGCCCCACCCCCCACCCCTCTGCTTTTTTCTTTTAACACATTTTATTTCGAAGTCTGATTCCAACCAACCAGCCCTACAGTGTCTCACAAGTTCGCTCGATTATAAATTCGCCGAGCCGTGTTCCGCCGCAGTCAATCCATCGTGTCTGCTTAAGACACGATTTTTGCTTGAACCTGGAAGGAAATGTCCAGTGGGATGAGCACAGAAGATGTGGAACCTTCTAGACACTCATCTGCCATATTTTTTTAATTAAAAAAATTTTTTAAATGTTTTTATTTTTGAGAGAGAAAGAGAGAGACAGAGCATGAGCGGGGCAGGGGCAGAGAGAGAGGGAGACACAGAATCCGAAGACAGGCTCCAGGCTCTGAGCTGTCAGCACAGAGCCCGACATGGGGCTCAAACCCACAAACCGTGAGATCATGACCTGAGCTGAACTTGGACGCTTAATGGACCGAGCTACCCGGACGCTCCTGCAATCCTGTTTTTTCGATAGTCTTCCAATTCTATCAATCATACGTTCCTGTTTCACAAGGACTTTATTGTTACACTTTCCCTCGGTTCTCAATAGCGCATGGGTTTTTCACTCCTGTATCTCAATTTTACAGAACTCCTATTTTCTTAGAGAGATTTTTTTACACTGATATTTCTTATAATTGCATAAAACTGTTTATCACATGGACTTTGTATTATGCATGTACCTTCCTAACAGATGAAGGGGCACACTAGAATTATTTTTTGTTTTCTAAAGTGATGAAAAGAAAATACTGATGCATTTACTTAAGTTGTGCTGTTGTAGTTTTAAAATAAAAATTTTTTAATGATCTGCTAATGGGAAAGTACAGCCTCAGGTCAGTTCCTGACGCATAGTGAGCACTGAGCACACGTACTTGCTTCTGCTTTTATCATCCCCAACATCAGTACCACCATCATTAGCACTATGATCATCCATTATCATCGCCATCACCACCATTTACATCATCACCATGACCATCCTCATCATGACTATCATCATCACCATGACCATCACCACCATTTACATCGTTACCACCATCATCATGACCATGACCATCACCATCATTATCATCATCACCATGACCATCACCATCACCGTTGCCATCATCACCACCATCATGGTCACTGTGAACATCACCATCATCATAATCATCTCCATCACCATCATTGCTATGACCATCATCATGACCACCAACATCACCATCATCACCATGACCATTACCACCATCATCATCATCTCCATGACCATCATCATCATAACCATCATCATCACCATGACCATGACCATCACCATCATTATCATCACCGCCATGACCATCATCACCACCATGACCATCATCACCACCATCCTTACGATCATAACCACCAAGATCACCATGATCACCATTGTCACCCCACAACTATCACCACTATGACCATCATCATCCCGATGACCATCATTATTAAAACCGTCATGATCACTGGGAACATCACCCTCATCACAATCATCTCCATCACCTGTATCATCACGATCACCATCACCATCAACATCATCACCATCATCACCACCATCGCCACCACCATCATCATCATCAGTACCATCACCATGACCGCCATTACTACGGACCTAATTATGTCCCCCCAAAATTCGTGTATTGAAGTTTCAACCCCCCGAGGTGACTACATTTGGATATAGTGTTTTTAGCAGGTACTTGATGTTGAATGGGGTCAGGAGAGTGGGATCCTTCTCTGATGGGAGTGATGGTGCCTCCTCCCTGTGTCCCCACGGTGGAAAGAGATCTCTCTGTCTCTCCCTCTTCTTATAAGGACACCCATTACCAAGTTAGTCCATCTAATCCAGTATGACCTCATCTTGATGACATCTGCAAGACCCTGTTTCCAAGTAAGATCACATTCCCAGGCTCTGGGCTTTCGGACTTTTAGGGGGAACAGAGTTTCGCTCGGTACGGATGCGATGGCAGGCAATGTGAGACTCAGAACACACGAGCAACTTGACCTGCACTTGGCAGAGTCTTGTTTTTCTTCCGTTAGCGTGGAACTGATAGCCGTGCGCCAACCGAGACCTCGGGTGTCACCTTCCTTTTGTCCCAGAGCCGAGCAAGCAAAGGAGATAAGACCCGGTGTGTGGATAATTCACAGCCGGGACCTGCGGTCTCTGCAGCACATGCACGGCTGTCAGGCTCGCCTTTCCGTCCCAACTGAGGTCCGAGGCTCTCTCTTGCAATTTGTGCGTCTCTGTACATCCAAGAAGCACTCGAGACCTTTCGAGGAAGCTGTTCCTCTAAACAGGTGTCAGCCTACCCAACGCAACTTAGAAATTCCATCTGTGTCCCTTACGCGAGGACGGAGCCAGAAAGAGACTCTCCTTTCCAAGTGCAAGTGGAGACGCTGTGCCTCATGCATGTATAATGCAGCCGCCTCCTCCATCTTCATGGGAGCTAAGGGCCCGATTGCCAGCTGGCTTGGGGCACCCTTGGGCGTGCCACCAGCCTGGGAGTCCGGCATCAGGGCGCCCATAAGGTGCCAAGATGGGCACAGGTGTTCTGCAGATGCGCTCAGGGTCTCCGTCGCTTTGTGGAGGTCCTCAGGGGACACTTTCCCAGACCGGAGAGCGTCAAGAGGAGCCCACCCTCTCCGTGGCCCTTGGCCAGCCTGTGCCACGACCCTGCGTACCTTACCTTCATGTTGGTTATCAGACGCTGCTTTTTCCATCTCCCCTCCATGGAGTACGCCTGGGTCCCTTTAGGCTCCTCTGACCCTCTGTGCTTTTTATAAAAATCGTTGAGGGGCACCTGAGTGGCTCAGTCGGTTAAGCGTCCAGCTTCGGCTCAGGTCATGATCTCACAGTTCTGGGTTCGAGCCCCGCGTTGGGCTCTGTGCTGACAGCTCAGAGCCTGGAGCTGATTCCGATTCTGTGTCTCCCTCTCTCTCTGCCCCTCCCCTGCTCACGCTCTGTCTCCCTGTCTCTCTCAAAAATAAATAAAACATTAAAAAAAATTTTTTTTAAATTGTTGCACAGTAAGTAGAATAGAATCGACCGTCTTAATTATTTTTAAGCGCACGCTTCAGTGATTTCGGTGCATTTCTCATGCGCAGTTGCGTGCCCGTGCCTCTGCATCACCCAGCTCTGGGGACCCCACACACATGACATCCGACAATTCCTGTCTTGTTGTGTCTGGCTTCTTTCACTCAGCTTCACGTCCTCGAGGTCCATCCGGGTTGTAGAATCCTGCACTTCTTTGGGGTGAATTGTATTCCGTTGTGTGAATGGACCCCCATTTTCTTTATCCTGCGTTTTGTCCACCGTGCGTCACACTGGTCTGAACGCAGGTGTCCAAAGGATCTCATAAAAGTGCCTGCTTCCATTCCCCTTGGGAGCTGGGAGCGTAATGGCTGGATCCCCAGGTGATCCTATTTTTCACTTTTTGAGGAGCCACGTGCTGTTGTCCACGGTGGCCGCACCGTTTTACCTTCACACCAGCCGTGCACAAGGGGTCCCAGTTCTCGGCCTCACCATCCCTCATTTTCTGTTTCCATAGCAATCCCGACGACTGTGAAGTTTGCACTTGACACTGTCTCCTTCCTGCTAAGCAGGGAGCAAAGCCAGCAGTGCACCCAGACTTCTGACCCCCTTTCTGAGCCTCCGCTGCCCGCCCGAGGTGCACGGACTCATGGGTCAGAGTCCTAGCGGGCGATGGGGTTGGTCACCGGAGACCCAGCGTGGGGGTCCGTGTGCCCGTCGTCTGGACCCCAAACTGCGATTTGCGGAGGCTTCCTGTTGTCCACCGTCACGTGACGACATTGTCCCGAGGTTTTAGACCCAGAGCTCTGGAAGGAGGGGTTTGCAGGCCTTGAGTCACACAAAGGCTCCCAAGACAAGGACCTGCTCAGACCCCCGTCCTGGCTTCTGCCCTCCTCAGTCAGCTCCTGGGGCACAGATGCCACCCGTGTGTGCCCTGTGGTGACCCTCTGTGTGTCCGTGTCTTCGTCTATCCCTCCCCGCCTTTAATCAGGTACGATGGACAGATAAAAATTGTACATATTTACATAGTGCAGCATGAGTTCTGAAAAGGTGTGGAGTGTCTTTTAATACACATGGTAACGTGATGTTTATTTTTGAGAGAGACAGAGACAGTGTGAGCAGGGGAGGGGCAGAGAGAGAGGGAGACACAGAATCTGAAGCAGCTCCAGGCTCTGAGCTGTCAGCACAGAGCCTGATGGGGGACTTGAACCCATGAACTGTGAGATCATGACCTGAGCCAAAATCGGAGGCTTAAGTGACTGAGCCGCCCAGGCATTCCTGTCGCTTGTTTTAAGTCCAAGAATTCTCTTCTCAGGATCGGAAAAAAGGTAGTCGTTTCCCACCCGTTGTGAAAAAGGCAGAGTTTAGGCAGCACAGGGATGGGTGCCCAGAATCAAAGCCAGCAACCCGACCACCAGTGGGTCCTGTGTCCGGTCTGGGTCCAATTTGGGAGGGGGGGCCCCGAGCACCCCGTACTCCCAGCCCACTGTCCTCTGTGCGGGGCTAGAAGCTAAGTTTCTGGCCTGTCTCCCCTCCTCTGCGGAGAAAATCTTTCCCAAAGCCCCTCTCCCCACCTTGCTCTGTTTAAACCCCAAAAGTCCCAAATAATCCTTAACCTCATGATTTCTGGAAGCCACCGGTGAGGGGAAGAGGACCTCAAACCCACAGGAACGTTGAAAACACGTCGGATCTTTTCAGGAGCAGGTGGAAAGGGCTTCCCACTTCCTCCACGAGGACAGAAGTACTTTTTGCCGGAACGGACACGGGCCGATGAATACATTCTTGAATTTGCTTTCTGTATCATTTCCTAGCAAAACGGGTGCTGTGGCTTTTGTGCGTTTTGAGTCCTAATGCTGACGCGCCAGGCACAGTGGATGGTGGCCGAATGGGGGGTCCGTCTTCGCGTCCGTCGGGGTCAGCATGCTTGTGAGGGAGCCAGCATGTTGGGCGGTGCCAGCAGCTCTGGGCGGCGCTGTGTCTGCAGGACGCGGAGGGCCATCGTGGTCACTGTGGAAGCCAGAGTCACTCTGAGTCCTTCAGAGACGCGAGCATCCGCCGAGCCCTCCTAACTTCCCCGTGCGTCCTCTTCTCTGTCCCCAGGACGTGGACGCTGTGCGGCACACCCGAGTACCTGGCCCCTGAGGTCATCCAGAGCAAGGGCCACGGGAGGGCCGTGGACTGGTGGGCGCTCGGCATCCTGATATTCGAGATGCACTCGGGGTGAGTAGGGCTCCCGCGGGGACCCAGCAGGTCCAGTGTGCCCCCCTTCCGCTTCTAGAACGGTGCTTTCCGCTGGCCAGCACCTGTGCCGGTGTCCTGGTCGGTGCATGGCCGCGGGGACCCTCGGGCTTTTGCGTGCATAAGAGCAATAACGCACTCCAGAAACACCTGCCGTTCGGACCTCTGTCCTGGCTGCACGAATCCCTGTCTCCCGTGAATAGACTATTCCGTCTCCCCCAGACCCCGGTTGGAGCAGCCCAAGGAGATGGGTAATCAGTGCACTGTTTGGATGAAGGTGAATAAAGCCAAGTAGAGTTTAGGATGTTAGGACGGAGGGGCGGACCAGGAAGCAGGCTCTGTGCCCGTGCCTGCTTTGCGAGACCTTGGCAAGGTCCCGCTGTCCCCTGGTCCAGTTGCCGGAGTTGTTGACTGTGTTCTCCAGGCCTGGCCGGGACGGAAGACTCCGGTCTGGCTTAGGCCCGATGCGCGCTGACGCTCCTCCTCCAGAAATGGAAAGCAAGCCGCCCACGCCTGGAAATGTGGCCGTGGGGACTCACCCTGGTCCCATGGAGGACAGCTCTGCCCTGATGGCGCGGACGGTGGGCATCCGACCTATGACGTGCCCGGGGGCCCTGGGACATGTGGGCCCCGCCCTCCGCCCTTTGGTAACAGACCTGCAGAGTCACTTCCGGTGGAACCAAAACCCGGACCGCGCTGCGCACCGGATCTCCCTGTAGCGCAAGACCGCAGGTTTCGGCCTGGAAGACTCCTTCCGTTGGGAAAAATGATGGAAATGGGCGTGTCTCTGCGCTGAGGGTGTGGTCAGCCTGTATTTATTTATTTGTATGTCTGTTACCTCTGTATTTATCAATGTCTATCAATATTTATCACCTTTTATCTGTCCTGTGTCTGTAATCTACTATCACGTCTGCATCTGTCTGTATGTCTACCTGTCTGTCGATTTATCCATGCTGTTTGTCCTCTGTGCGTATCTAATCAACTTGTCTCTATCTACCTACCTCTCTGTCCATCCATCTATAAATCTATCTATCTATTCATCCATTCGTCATATCTATTTACCTTTCTATTTATCTATGTACCTATCTTTACATCCATCCATCCATCCTATCTATCTATGTGTCCATTCATCTACCCATCCCTCATATCTATCATCTATCTATCTATCTATCTAACCATCCATTTGTCCATCCATCCACCTGCGGGGGACCAGCCCACACACCCCAGTCGAAAGGTCCCGAGTAGGGGGTTGGTGTCGGCGCAATATCTCTAGAAAAGAAGACAGACAAGACAGACAACGTGGATGGTGGAAAAGCCACGTTTTACTTAGATGGCCAGGGTCTTCTATACCATGGGTGATTACATCATTTCTTTAACGGTTACATAGTTCAAGGTCTTTGAAGTGAAGACATGCTCCAGAAAGGGTCATGTTTAACAGGACAGGTGTAAATATCAGGAATTATCAAGTCATTGCAAGAGAGGGATTCCCTAATAATAGTCTGGCTCCAAGCAGAAGATGAGCCTGAAGAATTCTATGAGGAGATTTATATTTCTTAAGGCCCCTCATCAGTTATGCATGGGCAAGATGCTCGTCCTTTAATAGGCAAATCTTTTGGCAGAGGATTGTGGTTTACTCCCAACAGCAGACAAAGAGCTAGAAAGAAAAGTAAGGGGAGGACTGGCACCACTGACCGAACCAAGTTGATTCAAAGCCTAAAAGTATATGTCTCTTTACAAAGCAATGAGAAAATCACAGACAGGATGAATAGAAGCCACATGTGCGGCCCAGGAGGCCAAATATTGTTTGAGGGTTATTTTTGCCTACTGGGCCCCAACATCCACCCACCCATCCATTCATCCATCTTTCGTATTTATCTATGCATTATCTATCTATCTATCTATCTATCCATCATATCTATCAATATGTCTCTCTTTCTGCCTATTTCCCTGTCTTTATGCCTGTCTATTTATGTATGCAGCCAGCCAGCTAGCCTGCCTATCTGTCTACCTACCTAACTGCCTATCAATCTGTCTATCTACCTGTCTATGTGTCTATCCAGTCTTTGTGTCCATCTGTGTATCTACCTGTCTGTCACCTATCTGTCTATCTATGTATCTATCTACGTCTCCATCCACTCACCTACCTATCATCTATCCATCCATTCATCCATCACTTATTCATCTATCTATCCATCTATTCATCCATATATCTATCTATCTATCTATCTATCTATGCATCCATCCATCAATCCATCCATCTATTGATCTATCCATCCATCCATCGGATCTACCTTTCTGTTTATCTATGTACCTATCTTTCCATCGATCCATCCATCCATCCATCCATCCATCCATCATATCTGTCTGTCTATCTACCTGTGTATGTATCTCCAGCCTTTCTGTCCATCTGTCTGTCTACCTATCATCTATGTACCTGTCTATCCATCCATCCATCCATCCACCACTTATTCATCTATCTATCCATCCATCCACTCATCCTTGTATCACACATCTATCCATCATGTCTGTCTATCCATCCATCCATCCATCAATTCTCCGTCACCCGTCTATCGTCTATCTAGTCTTCTGTATTTTCCATTACTGTTCCCTCAGACTTCTCTAGCAAATCACTCAGGACCGAATTTCTTCATAGACGCCCATCCCATGAGGTCCCAGCAGACAGAAGGCTAATGGGAATCACACATAGGGTTTCTCCGTCAAGAAAATGTGACGGTTGTGAATATTTCTACGGCGGGATTCATGGCATTCCCCTCAGACCACGTGCAGCACACATCCGTCCTTCATGTTTCTGACCACTAGAGGTCAGCATTGCTTAACGATAAACAGACCTTCGCATCCAGCGCGGAACAGAGGAGGTTCACAGGCAAGGTTTTGTTTGTCTTACTCTACCCATTCTGTTAGGATACATCCTACGTGTAGAACACACTAGTGGGAAACATGGTCAGCAAATACCATTTAGGAGCATTTTTATTTATTTATTTATTTATTTATTTATTTATTTATTCATTTTTAATGTTTTAATCTGTTTTGAGAAGAGTTGACGATGACTAGTTAAAACCTTCCTCCAACGGAAACACCATGGGCCGAGCTTTGCCTTTCCCACGGGGCACGGATCTGCGTGTTCAGTCATTTTTCCGTTTTAAAAATTTCCACTTGGAGGGAGTCAGGGTTTTCTGGAGGGATTTCTATTTTTTTTTTTTAATTTTTTAAAGTTTATTCATTTTCGAGGGAGAGAGAGAGACAGAGCATGAGCAGGGGAGGGTCAGAGAGAGACGGAGACACAGAACCGGAAGCAGCTCCAGGATCTGAGCTGTCAGCACAGAGCCCGATGTGGGGCTCGAACCCACGAACCATGAGATCATGACCTGAGCTGAAGTCGGACGCCCATTGAGGGGAAGAGAAAATATCTAACAGACGCTCAACCCACTGAGCCACTTGGGCGTCCCTGGACCAGCCTTGAATTTCCTCCTTGTTCCGTCCAGCTGCCGCGTCTCTAGCCCATGACATGTTTCCCTGGCAGGACCTGGGACACCGTATGGAGAGCCAGGGCACCCCAATTCACACAGGGTGCCCCCGACACTCTGTCTTACCCTACGCTGTGCCCGCAAGCCTTGCACAACCCGACTCATCATCTTTGACCCTTTCTGTCTTCTCTGCAAAAACTCTTTTCTTAAAAAAACTCCTTCCGTGAACCCAGGTCCAAGGAGCACCCCCCTTTCAAGACCAGTGCCCTGTGGTTTTCTAAGCGGGTGACAGGGAGCCTGACCTGAGCACAACCACCGGGCCTCTTTGGGGACCGGCCGTTCTGCTGGGAGGTGTGGGCGCCGTGAACGGACTGGAAAAGTCGTCAGCACAGATGCCGGAAAACGCCCTGACGTTGGCCTGGAGCTGGGAGAGGAGGGTCTGCACCTTCCTTCCTGCGGAGCAGCAGACGCGGTCTCCACGGCCCAGGGACCGAAGATAACGGCACTTTCGCACGATGTCCGGTCCCACAGCAGCAGCCCGGGGCAGGCTCTCTTGGGGCGCTTTCCAGCCCGGTTCCCAGATCCACAGGCTCTGCGCCTCCTTCCTTCGGGCAGGATCTGCTAAGGCTCCTTCATGATGACTTCTTTCCGCTTGTTAAACGCCTGCTGACGTGCCTTCCGGGCCGCGGTCCTGGACCGCCTGCTTCCTGAGGACACGGTGTGTCCTGCCATCCGTAACGGTGCCGAGGGGCCTGTGACAACGTTTTCTCCCGGTGTCAGACGGGCCATCTGTGGACGTGGGCATTTCCCTGGTGAAATCACAAGGCCCCGTGTCCTCAGGCCAAGACAGGACTACGACTCGTCATCCCTGGTGAAACCAAGCTCCTGGACGGACCAGCCGAAACGTCCCTTTAGCAAACAGTGTTTCAATATTTCACGCCTGCGTCACCTACGGCCACAGGTTCACCTTCATTCTCTGTCCTCCACATGTCCTCGCCAACCGACCGCTTTTCCCTCCACGTTTCCATCATGTTTCCATCAATTTCCTTTTTGACACTTTATGTTCTGTCTTTATGTTTTCCATTTCCGTCTTCCATCGATGGGCTGACATTTTTCATGCCAGTGACGTGCTCTAACGGCCGCCGCCTCCTCCTCCAGGCTGCCCACCCTCCTGCTCAGGGTGACCCGTTTCCCGGGCGCCCCCCGCGGGCCAGGCGGGAGCCGCATGTGAAACCCCTGGTCTCCTGCCTGTGTTGAGCGGAAATCGCGAAGGAGGCACGGATTCTTTCCGTGCTTGCCCTCCGCTAAAAATAGATGTTTATGTTTCTTACAGATTCCCTCCGTTTTTTGATGACAACCCATTTGGCATTTATCAAAAAATTCTGGCTGGCAAAATCGACTTCCCCAGACATTTGGATTTCAGCGTGAAGTGAGTAAACGGCGGTCCTCCTCGGGCGGTGGCGGGCGGAGGGGGGGTGTTTGCTTTGAAAGCGTGTAAGACTTTGCAGACGCAGCATCTGCCCAGCGGGGTAGCATCTTACCACCAACTCTGGAGATCGGTCATCTTTTCCACAAAAAGAGAAAAGATGGTCATTGTTCCCAAATAAGGATTCTTTACCTTTTCAGGATGTTGCCCAGATTTTATGCCTTTTGAAAGAAACGACATTTACAAGCCATCGTGCATCGCATTTAGTGAGACACTGGCTTGGCTCTTGGACCAAAAGGGTCCTCCCACCCCCACCCACCGCCTCCTCCGTTAGCTGATTTTATGGCTGGCGGAAGCGTTGATGGGTTCAGCAACATTCGTCTCTTTTTCTCCTGCTTCAACGATTTTCCTTCTTACATTCTTTCCTTTGTGCTAAAATTTAGAGGGATGAACACCAGCTTCAAGGACTTTTCTTTGGGTTCAGTGTTAGTGACTTTGGGTATGCGTTTCATTAAGTTTGGAGCAGGGGTGTGGAAAACTAAGGTTTTGAAAATATATGAATTTTGAAAAAAAACTTCTTCCTTTCTGTTTTTGAGACACAGAGAGAGACAGCATGAGCAGGGGAGGGGCTGAGAGAGAGGGAGACACAGAATCCGAAACAGGCTCCAGGCTCTGGGCTGTCAGCACAGAGTCCGATGTGGGGCTCAAACCCACAAACCATGAGATCATGACCTGAGCCGAAGTCACATGCTTAACCGACTGAGCCACCCAGGCAGGTTTTAAAAGACTAGCAAGAAAAGGAGATTCCATTTAAAAATAATCATCCAGAAGGCAGACACCCTGTCCTGTGAATCCTAAATCATCGTGATCCCAAGAGAGATAACACACGATAAAAGATTTATTTTCTCTAGAAAGACATGAAAAATATCGTGTAGAATAGCCCTCCTGGGGTCTGAATCCCATCAGAGTTGAAGACCCTTAGGTCACATGAACTTTGTAAGGAATTGAGTTATGTGTATGCCACCAATTTAACAGTGGTTTGATTGGATCAAAATCGACTCACACCCATTGGCAGACCTGGCCATGGATGCTCACCATAGACCATTGGAATTCTGGGTGAATTCAGGGGGTGCGAACGCCCACCACGTTAGCCGACTGAGTCCGTGGTACAGGCGGGCATGTACCATGTACCATGTTGTTCTTGGTGCAGTTCTTTCAGGGAAAATAATAAAATAATGGTGGACCGTGTCTTCCGTTTTCAAAGGCAGCCCCTTGCGTAGATTCCCTGAAGGTCTTGGGCTGTTGACAACCTCCTCGGACTCATTCACCTTCCTCCTCCAAGGAATGACGTCCACTCTTCCAAGAGACATTTCCCCAGAGACGGGACGATGCATAAAACCATAGGTCACTGCTTCCGTCGTCCATGGGAAGAGCTCAACTCAGTCGGATGTTGAGTGACTTTCCAACGTTCATGGAAAAGTAGGAAATGCAACACACAGAAGCTCAAGTCTACGTCTGGCGTCTTCTCTCTCCCCGTCTTGGTTCCTACTTTATTTTGAAGAGAGAGCCCGCCGTGGCTGCCCTGTCGTCCTCTGGTCTAGAATTTTCCGGTCCTCATTTTGGCAGCCACGGGCTGTTCCCTCTCCACTCTGGGACCCCCGTGTCCCCAGCAGGGCAGGAACCTGGGATCCTTGGGCACAGTTGATGGCTGCTCATGCTGGTTGAGGAAGAAGAAGTTCACTTCTTCACAGGCTTGCCTAGATCTGAATCGTTGGCTCAGAGGCAGGAGCCCAGACGACGGTCAGATTTGACCCTGGGTTTCTCACAACAGACAGCGTGAGCAGGGGAGAGGCAGAGAGAAGGAGAAAAGGAAACACAAGCTTCGGGGCTTGGTGCCAACTCGGTAGCACAAACATCTAGCAAGGGTTTCTTCCTGTCTCCCACTGGTCAGAGACCAGCCAGGCAGGGCAGCGAACGAGATTTAGAATTTCAGCCGCCATGAATCCAGCGATTGTGAGTGGACACATAGCCTCTCTACGGATCCATGTGTCCCCAGACTTCCTCCATGGCTTTGCCCCCCTGCACGGTCCCTGTTCGTCCTTTGCATTCGGGACTGTACTGTTTTGTTGGGGCTTGATTTTATATATTAATAGGACTTCATTTCTTTATAACTCAGGTATAGACAGCTTTAAGAGTTCATAGCCCCGGTACACGTGTAAACAGGGATAGAGAAGAAAACAAAGACATTATTTGAGACTGTTTCACAGACGTGCTGTTTGGTGATTCGCAGCCTAGACGTGAGACACCCAGGGACCCCGGGACCCTGGACCTTCCCATGTGTCCCCACGGGTCTTGGGATCTCAGCCTTCCCAGCTGGACGTGGAGTCCGGGACGTGGGGGGAGTCCTGCCATGTGCTCCTGAGCCCGGGGCAGGAGCGACGTCAGGAAAGCGTAGCCACCGAAGGTGGCGTCGTGGAGATTTTGAATCTGGGCTGTGGGGCTTTTGATTGGCCTGGCAGGTTTCAATATATATATTTTTTGCATGTTATATTAAAAGGCTCATTTTCTGCACAATATTTTTAATGTTTTTATTAATATTATTTTTTCACAATTTAAAACTAAGTTAACATGCAGTATAATAATGATTTCAGGAATAGAATTTGCTGACCCATCAATTAATAATGATTTCTGGAACAAGGGCACCTGGGTGGCTCAGTCGGTTGAGCGTCCGGCTTCAGCTCAGGTCATGATCTCACCGTTTGTGGGTTCGAGCCCCACGTCGGGCTCTGTGCTGACAGCTCACAGCCTGGAGCCTGCTTGGGATTCTGTGTCTCCCTCTCTCTCTCTGACCCTCCCCTGCTCATGCTCTGTCTCTCTCTCAAAAATAAAAACATTAAAAAAATTAAAAAATAATGAGTCCAGCAATAGAATTTATTGACCCATCACTTACATATGACTCCAGGACTCATCCCAGTAAGTGCCCTCCTAATGCCCCTCCCCCATCTGGCCCCTCCCCCACCCCCTCCCTCCAGGAACCCTCCATTTGTTCTCTGTATTTAAGAATCTCTTCCGCTTTGCCTCTCTTTTTATCTTATTTTTCCTTCCCTTCCCGTATGTCCATCTGTCTTGTTTCTTCAACTCTGCATAGGAGTGAAATCACATGATATTTGTCTTTCTCTGACTGAATTATTTTGCTTTGCTCAATTATGTCTAGTTCCATCCGTGTTGTTGCAAATGGCAAGATTTCATTCTTTTTGATTGTCAAATGATATTCCACTGTATATTTAAACCACATCTTCTTGATCCGTTCATCTGTCGATGGACATTTGGGCTCTTTCCATACTTTCGCTGTAGCCAGTAATGCTGCTATAAACACTGGGGTGCATGTTCGCTTATGACTCAGCACTCCTGTGTCCGTTGGATAAATACCTAAAAGTGCACTTGCTGGGCCGTAGGGTAGTTCTGTTTTTAATTCTTCGAGGAGCCTCCATTCTGTTTTCCCGAGTGGCTGCACCACTTTGCCTTCCCACCCGCAGTCGGCACGATGATTTAACCAGCATTTCCCCTTAGTCCTGTGCCTCTGTGTCCCCAACCCAGCTTTGCGTACGTTTCTTGGAAACGGATAGAAACAAGTGCTGGAAAACGCTGAGGCGCGATGAAGATTGGTCCTCTGTCCGCACGCAGATCGTGGTGTTGTTGGACTTGCCTAGTTCTGTTTCAAGACGTGCGTCCTTTCTGTCTCTTTCCCCCGTAGAGACCTCATCAAGAAATTGCTTGTCGTTGACCGAACGAGACGGCTCGGAAACATGAAGGTCAGTGTTTGTTTCCGTACTGTTACCTCTCTCCGCCCCTGACCCTTCGCACCATCCATCTCTGTGGATGGGAACAAGGCCATGGTGTTCGTGTTTGATTATCGGCCAAATCTCAAATCTGGGTGTCTGGGCGTTCAAAGTCCAGCTGGGTCTACACCCCATCCCACCGTCTTCTCTCCAAACGAGCAAATGACTCAACCCTGATCTCGAAGATGTCGGTGTTTGGCTGATTGATTTCTCTGTCCGAATAGCATTCCTGACATAGGCGTCACGTACGGTGCACCTACCCGGTGAACGGGGACGGTCCCGCCGCTTCTCCGTCGGCAGTGATGCAGCCAACCCCACAGTCAACGTCAAAGAAACTTCCTTCATCTCTAAAAGAAACCCTGAATGCTTCAGCTGTGGTTTTCCGATCCATCTGTCTGTCCTGCCCTGAGGATACACTCATCCACATTTTGTGTCTGTGGATTTCCCCCTTCTGGGCTTTCATGTAGACGAATCACAGCGTAAGGGACCTTGTGTGTCTGGCTTCTCTTGCTGAGCATCGTGTTGTCAGGGCCCATCCTTGGGGTACAGGTCTGAGCGCTTTGCTCTTTCTATGGCTGAATGATACCCTTTTCATGGATGGTCCCCGTTGTGTTCCGCTGTTCGTCTATTGATGGACATTTGGGTTGTTTCCACCATCTGGCTGTTGGGAAGGGCGAGGAAGACAAGGGTGTGCACATCCTTGTGTGAATGACTCTTGACGTGGACATCATGTATGGTTTCCACGCACTTCTCATGTGGGGGAGGGACATATGTAACGGACTGTGGCATCAATGGTGCGGTATCTTCTGTGCGTGTTTTGGTTGTGTTGTGGTGTCAGCAAACCTAACGGAATCTGTGAACGTCTTCTGAGCTCTTTCTATGGACGTTCTGGGCGTCCACGGAGGTACTTAGACATGGGCCAGCGCATTGGCCTTGTCTGCTGTGACCTTGGAGGACACAGTGGACCATGTGTGAGGCTTGGTCTCTGGCAAGCTCTCGGGACCCTCTGATTATGTGAGTGTATTTGTGTCTTGTGGCGGCTGCAACAAAGCCCAGAAGTTTGAGATCCAGGCAGGAGCCCTGAGATCCAGGCAGGACAGGACCCCTGAGATCCAGGCAGGGCCCCTGAGATCCAGGCAGGACCCCTGAGATCCAGGCAGGACACCTGAGATCCAAGCAGGACACCTGAGATCCAAGCAGGGCAGGACCCCTGAGATCCAGACAGGACCCCTGA
>PISW01015543.1:0-16429 GCA_004023785.1 Mungos mungo
GGGGCGGAGGCCGGCCCCCTGTGCCTCCCGAGCTCGGTGCTCCGGATCCAGCTTCCCCGGCGCCCGCAGCCCTGCCTGCGCGTCTCGGCCGCTTCCCAAGTCGGGCAACGCGACTCCATGTGACGGTCCCGACGGCACGATTAGTATCTTAGTTTTAATCCGCACCTTGTGACCTTGCTCCCGAGGAACCCAGTGACCGGTCAGCCTCCGCCGGCCTGTCTCATCGGCAGGGCTCGTCCTCGGGACGAATCTGCTGTAAGTGACCCCTCTGGGTGGCAGCCGATGCCTCAAGCGCCGGGCGCCCTGACCCCGGGTGCGTCCCGGGTGCTCGGACCGGCCGGTGCCTCCGCGGGCAGCCCCGGACTCTGCTTAGTCAGCGGGGCGGGACCCCACACCGGGAGGCCAGGGACGAGGTCCCCCTTCAGATAGGGGGCACTGTGAACACAAGCGCTGCACACCTTATCAGGACGTGCCGGGCCCGTCCGGCTCAGCGGGGGCACACGGCCTGCCACCGGCCCCTCGTGGAGTTTGAAGCGAGTCCTTCATTTCCTACAGGTTCGCCTTTTCCCGCGCCGACCGCAGACCGGTGAGGTGAAGGGTGAGCCGGGGGTCCGGCCGGGGCCCAGCCCGGGTTCTGCGGGGGGCGGGGGACCCAGGCTCCCGGGGTCGGGGCGGCCAGGGGCCCGCGAAGGGGCTGCGCGGCCCGAGGGGTTTTCTGGGGTTCAGAGGCGCCGTGGGGACACAGGGCAGCACACGCACAGCACAGTTTGCACACACAGCGGCCCTTGCACACGCACACCAGAGTGTGCACACACCAGCCCATGCACACGCACAGCACAGTTTGCACACACAGCAGCCCTTGCACACGCACCGGCACACATGCACGTGCACACAGCCCCCCCCCCCCCCACACACACACACACACTCCCCTCTGACAGCTCCACCAGGACACACGGAACGCCCACCGCCTTGGCCAGTGTCCGGATTTGCACCTGCCATGATCAGGATCACCGGGTCTCAGGTACCCGGGTCCGAGGAAACAGTAAAGCCGGTGTGAGAGCTGCCCGGCCGCCAGGGCTCACGGCAGGGGGGCGGTGGGCCGGGCACCCTTGTTTCCACGCCTCCCTGCACGCAGATAACAATCCTTCCCGAAGAGAAGCATCCAGAAGGAGAGGGGACAGAGAAAAACTCGCAGCTCCCCAAGAAGCCCCGAGTCCCCACGGGCTGAGTCCCCCCCGGACGCTCGTGTGAACCCGTAAAACACCTGAACGGCAGGGGGGTGGGAGCACATGTGGGGGGGGGTGACAGGCAGAATTACCAGAGGACGGATTTTTATATAGAATATTGAATTCCTATATCCCCTCTCCACCCAGCAGATTGTCCCCAAAGGGGCCCATGGCCGGGTTTCTTCTTTATTTTGAGAGACACAGAAAGAGAGAGAGAGACATAGAGAGCCAGTGGGGGAGGGGCAGACAGAGACGGAGCCAGAATCCCAAGCAGGTTCTGTGCTGTCAGCGCAGAGCCTGATGCAGGGGTTTGAACTCACAAACCCTGAGACCAGGACCTGGGTGGCTCAGTCAGTGAAAGCGCCTGACTTCGGCTCAGGTCATGGGTCCCCTGGTAAGACGGGCAAGACCCTCACTCAAAAATAAACTATATATATAAAAAAAAAGAAGTGGGTTTTGGGCAAGAAAGCCTAATTCTTTGTCCTGATGGCAGAGATACATACGTATTGGCATCAGCTGTGAAAAACTCACATCCACCTTTAAAAAACCAATATTCTGAAGTTTTATGAGTTACAAATACATGAACAATAAAATCAGTCACACAGAACGGGGGAAAAGATGGGGTTATTTACCCACAATCCTGATTTTTTATTTCACGTTCACATTCCCAGGGTCCTAAAGGCATGGATTTCTCGGATAAAACCCGGAGCCACAATCGCTGAGAATTCATCAAATCATTATTCCGTGTACGTCTCCGGCCGCATTTATATTTGAAATATAATTCTGAGCGAGGCGCTGAGCTCACGGTAATGACTTTGCCGCTTTGAGAATGGAAGGCGGGCACTTGGAACGGCGAGATGCCTGCTTTCTGCACAGATAATGGGAAATAATTTAATTAGGCTTCATTTGCCGGCGTGGTTTTCACTGATGGGAGTGGGGGGGGGCAGGTTCCCCGGTCTGGGGCCCTGGCACCCAGCTTTCCGGGTGGGATGGTGCGTCTTCCCACCGGGCTGCAGGACAAGCCCGGCTTCCGACCCCCTAAGAACTCTGGTGACTGTGCTGTCCCCGAAATCCGCCACCGGGACCCACGAGAGGACCGTCCTCACTCTGCCTGGCGTTTTATTCCAGGGAGAATCCTGACTTCCATCCCGCCGTGTCTGACATAGCTCAGACGTTTTGTTTCTCCGCCCCATAAAAAAAATAATAATAATAAATTTTGCACGGATTAAAGGAATCCAAAGAGCAAGTGAATGAAATAACGTCTCCCTTTCATGAAAACCCATCCCTGGAAACGCATCCGTGTTTCTGTCTCTGTTTCCTCCCGTTGATACACGTGCAGGAAGCGATTCATTCCGCGTCCACACCATCCGGCCCGTCGGTCACGCCGAAATGCACGGGGCTCGGTCGGGATCGGGCATCGGGCGTCTTGCTGGGTATCAGACAGCAACACGGGTCCTTCCTTCCGGTTGGTTCTCTGCGTCCTGGTGACACGGCATCTTCAGCACAAACCTCAGCCTCTCCCCCGCCCCGACGCACCTCTGCAAAAATGCAAGACCTCGACGCCCTGAGGTTCCTTCCACACCTCCTCCGTCTGCAGATAAAGTGCAGGATTTCACGTCGGTCTCAACTGCTAATAAACAGTGAAAACATGTCATCAATTATGCCCCAGGATGCCCCCTTCAACTCCTATTTGAAATTAAAATAAGGGGGCGCCTGGTTGACTCAGTTGAGCGTCCGGCTTCGGCTCAGGTCATGATCTCACAGTTCGTGGGTTCGAGCCCCGCGTCGGGCTCTGTGCCGACAGCTCAGAGCCTGGAGCTGCTTCGGATTCTGTGTCTCCCTCTCTCTCTCCTCCTGCCCTGTTCACGCTCTGTCTCTGTCTCAGAAAATAAACATGAAAAAAATTAAAAAGTAAAAAATAAATAAAATTAAGATTAAAAAAGTTTAAGCGTCAGCACATCCCGAGAATTGCGTAGCACACACTTTTAATCACAAAATTATTTGTTGATGTGAAGCTCAAAGTTCACTGAGTGCTCAGTCCTCTGTGCTGCCCGGACAAGACCGGATTCGGGGCCTGAAAACTCACGTCCCATTGGACACCTACGCTCACCTTGGAGACACCTCTGGATGCGAGGGCTTCTGACTTGCTGTGACCTCGAGAGAGAAAACACTAGCGATTTGCTTCCTGGAATTTAAGGAACCGAGGCCGTGGGTCCTCACACTTAGGGTCTATCCAGCCCGCCCTCCCCGGGGCAGGGGCCCAAGCACTGTTTTGGGGGGGGCGGGGGTCACCCGTCTTTTTGTGTGTGAATTTTGCAGAAAATATTTTGTGGCTGCTGTTGAAGACGTGAAAGCCAAGACCCCGTCCGTTCCCGATTTTGCGTCCATCATCTTGCATGCCCCGCCCCACGTCCAGCCCCGCCCCCCCCCCCCCCCCCCCCCCCCCCCCCCCCCCCCCCCCCCCCCCCCCCCCCCCCCCCCGCCAGGGCCAACCGTGGGCGCTGGAGAATCCCAAAACAGGAGAAGACGCATTTGGAAGTGTCCCCACAGGACGTGGGGTCGGTCGTGCCTGCGGGCAGTCACCTCCTGCCCCGGAAATCCCAGGGGGGCCACGGACCCCATCGGACGCGCGGGAAAGCCCACGCCTTGGAAGGCGACGCACCTGTCACCTGTCACCCCGGAGCCTTCCAGCTCCTTCCCCAGAAAGTCTGCTTTCCAGAGCAGCTTCAAGGCTGGGCGGGCGGGCGGGAGGCCAACATCTCAGCCCCATTTGTAAACTCAGGAAAACCACACATTTTCATGCACGACCTGGAAACGCCGGGCGTGCAGGTCCATCCCTTTCAGGAAAGGCCGTCTGTCTACACCGCGCACTCTGCTCCTTCCTCGGGGAGCGCCGAGCCCCCGGGTGGCCTGTACCCTGTCCTTACCAGCCTCCGACGGTGGGGGGACCCTTCGGTTCCCAGCGGATGTGGGCAGTCGCTTTGAACGCTTTATTCGCACATCCGGCAAGCTCCGGGGAAAGATAACAGATTCCGTTTTACAGCCAATGAGCCACCTCGACGCTAAACAAACACGGGGTGTGATATCTGAACACAATTAAAATCTTAAACCGACACTGACTTTTGCATGTTTGTTCTATCTGCTCCCAAGGAAGTGTGTGAAAGTGCGCGCCCAAAATCATGCACTTGCTTATTTTTATGTCACTAATTTTTGCTTTATGGGTTTTGAATCTTGGTTATTCAGTGCATCAAAGTTTATCATTGTCCTGTGTTCTTGGCGAATGGGGTCCGTTATTCACTAGATGATGCCTCTGGTTTCCCCTGGGGGAGCTCTGTGTGTGTGTGGTGGGTGGAGGAGTGCGCACACCGGGGAACAGTACTGGGAGCTCCCGCACCTGCCCGGCCAGTGTGCGTTTGCAGCCGAAACTAAAAACGTTGCTGGTAAATCTACATTTTATAAATTTTCCTGGATGATTTTTGTAAGGCCACAAGGAGCATGAATACAGTGAGGTGAATGATGGAAAACTGATTTTATTTTATTTTATATTGTTTTATTTTATTTCATTTTGTTTTATTTTTTGTTGAGGTTCCCATTCACTGGCATGTGTGGCCTGAAAACCGTAGAAGTGACAGGAAATAAACCTCAGGATCCGTGTTCCTCTAAGTCACCGTTTTTGCGTTTCGGTTTGCGCCCAAGGACACATGCGTCCTATCTCCCGTGAGGCATGGCCGACGACCTACCGTGCTGGAGGGAGAAGCTGCCAAGAATGGGAAGTTTCCAGAAGAGACAGAAAACTAAGTCTGAAAATGGGGTTGAGTCTTTTACCAAACTGGGGACATGGACAGCGGCTGACTCAGAGGACGGCGTCTCTCTCTCTCTCTGTCTCCCTCTCTCTCTCCTTTCCTCGACAGCGTGGGGGAGAGGTCTGGGAGAGGAAATTGCTTCCCGTGGTCCTGGGCACCATCTGAATATTAAAGAGCGAGCCCACGATTTCGCCCTTGGGGCTGGGACTTCTTCTCGGGCCAGGGTGGGCTGTCCCCGCACAGAGACGGGCTCAGGTATAATCTACTGTGAGGTTTTAGGCTGATTCCCGCCGGGCAGGTGCAGGGCGCCCCAGGGCCATCAGGCAGGGATGCAGGTGGGGTGCCCGGCGGGTCGCTGGGGCAGAGGACGCGTGGGTGCAGGGGGGCGGGGGGCGGGATCTGTCCACACAAGTGTACCTCTTGGCTTGTCCCCAAACACAAGGGCTCAGCGCTGCGGAGCTTAATTAGCTGAGGTTTCTTGCCGCGCCCTGGGGAAGAGTCGGGTCCACCTACCACGGGTCGAGGAACCAGTCAGACCCCGCACTTTGTGGGAGGGGCCACCTGGCTGACGCCCGCGGTCGCCCAGCGCCGCGTCCCCTGTCTCCGGGCACCGCATGGAACACGAGATGGTCATCTGCCCTCGAGGTGCTGGAGGCACACGTGCCCCCGGATTGGCCGCAGTACCCCGAGGTCAGGGGCCTCGCGCCCCGCCCCCCAGGAGGTGACTGACCGGTAAACTTGGCCAGTTTGTGTCCAGACTTGTGTCGTCCGTCCGCCCGCGGGTAGGTGGTCAGCCCGGCAGGCGGGAGCCAGGGCTCCGAGGCAAACGATCCGAGTCCATTATTTGTGAGCCGAGGAAGGGCGATTTGACTTTTTATGAGCCCGTAACAACGTCCCCGGAGATGCGTGTGCAGATTTCCGGAGATCGTTGCTTGTTCATGGCCCCGGCGCTCACCGGAAGGGGCTGCGCAGGCTCTGGGTTTCTCCACTCATAAATATGAGCCATTCCGGGTTGCTTTCCGTCTGTGACTTTTTAAATGTTTGTTTATTTTTGAGAGAGAGAGACAGACTGCCAGCAGGGGACGGACAGAGAGAGAGGGAGACACAGAATCCGAAGCAGCTCCAGGCTCCGAGCTGTCGGCACAGAGCCCGACGCAGGGACTCGAACCCGTGAACTGTGAGATCATGACGTGAGCCAAAGTCAGAAGCTCAACCGACTGAGCCCTCCAGGCCCCCCTTTTGCATGAAACGTGTATACTGTGATCCCCACGTGAGAAGTCTTCGAGGACTGAGGGCATGAATTGCTGTCTCCTGCTCTCTGAGGCCGCATGACCTGGGCTCCGTGCTTCCCTGGGCTCACATCCGGCTGGGATCCAGCTGCCGGGTTTGCACCAGCCGGGCAGCGTAGACAGCGTGATGTTTCTGACCAAGAACGACATATGCCTTCCTCTCTGCAGTTCCAGCTCAGGCCCCCGACCCGGGCACAAGCATGCCAATCCCGTGTCGAAATATCTTCTACAAGTGGGTTGAAGACTGAAGTTCTCCAGGTGGTTGGAACACAGAACATGATGGATGCAGCTGGAGGCAGTCCACACTGGCGTCAGGATGCTGGGCGTGCCCCTCTGACCGCCGGAACCCTCCCCAGGGCAGTGACGGGTAAGGATTGGGGACACTGGCTCTCAGGCTGGGTAGAGGTATCAACGCAGCTGTTGGGACCAGCCTGTGGGTGGCGTGGGGGTGGGGGGGTGTGCTCACAAAACAAGATGGCGCTCCTCGAAAGACGGAAGGCACCAACTCAAAGAATATCCCAGTGACCAGGGCTGAACTGCGTAATGACTTATTGGATTCTGACCCGTAGAATAAGATACAGAAGTTCAGTCCACACTGATGCAGATGAATGATTCACTCCGTGAGAGAATCAGGGACAGCTCTTGGGTGTAGACGCCCAAGGCAGAGAGAAAAGAGTAGACTTTGGAAGAGATGTGTTGAGTGGGGACTCGGCATTTTCTCCCACAGGACATGGATCCGTGACGGAGAGAACAGGAAGTCGACGTGTGCATGGTGGGTGGGCCTCCAGGCGTCAGGGATCAGGATCTCAGTGTCCAACGGGCGTCACAGAGAAGCGTCACGGCCAGTCCCCAAGAGCACAGAGCCAGGAAGGAGACTCCTTTGCACAGCCCGGACGAAGGGTGTATTATGTCCTCACCATGTCCAGGACCAGCTCTAGGAAATGTGTCTGGCCTCAAAGCGTCCTATCCGGGTCATTGTGTGGTTTCCGCACAAGGACCCGTGTGCTGCATGAGACCCGTGGGAAGTGGTGCATCCCTTTCCCTCCGTGCAGCTAAGGAGCCGTAGGAGAGAGTTTGGGGGAGCTCGGCCTGGCTCTCCGTGGCGCCGGCTGTGTGGGTGTCCAGACCACCTGACAGGGGTCTCATGGGGCAGGTGGGCAGGGAGAGTTGGTGCTGTGGGCGGACACAGCCCGGGCAGCCTGTCGTCCTCCCCCGGATGGAGTGAGGCCGAGGACTTGGGGGAGGTTGGGGCTCCCCCGCTGACGCTCACTTCCAGGCAGAGACGCACAGGCCTCCTTTCATCTGGAACAATGTCCGGACGCGGACGGTTGACTTCTTAATTCCCCGTCAGCCGTGTCCTGTGTCCTGCGCTCACGCCTGGGAGGATATGGGGCTGAGAAATTAGGTCTTTGACACAGTCGACATGTGTCGCTCGGCCCACGTTTCCCCCTGAGCTTAGAGCTGTAAGCGTCAGCCCATGATTGCATGACGGAGGATTCTCGCTCGGGGTAAAGCAGTGTGTGTGTGCCTGCGTGTGCACGCGTGTGTGTGCACGTGTGTTTACATAACATCTCTGAGAGCAGCGGGCACTCTGGTGCTGATGCTCAATTGCAAGGGTAAGTAGGGAGTCTGGGAATGCCCAGCCCCAGGTCTGATGCTTTTTCTTCTCATTTTCTGAGGAATCTAAGTGAAAAAGAGAGAAAGAGGAAAGGAAGGAAGGAGGGAGGAAGGAGGGAGGAAACAGGAAATCCAGGTCCCGCTCCCATCACGTAGGTCCCTGTGCAGTTAGAGGGTGGACCCACCAGTCACATGACATCCAGGACAGGAGTTTTGCGCACGTCCACAGCTAAGAAGGGACCCGGAGGCTTGGGTTGATGCACCCAAGGGCGACGGAGATCCTGGTGACTCTGCTTTCACGACGACCTCAAGTGGCCTCAACCTCCCCTGTTTCCGTGTCTTCAGAACCACTCGCGATGGGACACGCCAGCTTTCTGGACGCCATGGAAACTCTGCAGCCCGTGCTCATTCTCATTATTTATGTTGCGTCCGTCCGTGGGAGCCCAAGTGGTGGAGACCAGACAGATAGGATGGGACGGTTCTTTTAATGTTTATTTATTTATTTTGGAGAAAGAGACATGAGACCAAGCAGGGGAGGGACAGAGAAGGAGAGGAGAGAGAGACAGAGACAGAGAGAGAGAGAGAGGGAGGGAGAGAAAATCCTGCCCGCCATGTTTTCTGGCAGAAAAAAAAAATCCAGTTGTGTGTATACGCGCACAATGTGTCCAAGGACACTGAGCCAATGGGTGGTTGGCCAGCGCTCGTGGTAAAATCATGCAGGACCAAGGTCCCGAGGCATCCTGTGACTCCGTTGGTCACAGCTCATGGGCTGCCTTCCTTTTGGACGTGATGTAGACGTTGACGTGAAGTCAACATCCCAAGAGGAAGAGACAGGGACGGACTGAACCAAGCTTGCATGAGGGACAGGCTCTAAACATTTGGAGTCTCTGGAGGACAGGAATTGTGCCTCTTCCAGTTTTGTCTTTCTCTACCGGACCCCAAGGAACGCACGTAGCATGAAGCAGAAGCAATGGGCAGCCGTCCACTTGAGTCCCGAGGGCAGAGAGCTCAGGAGCCCGGCTCCTTTCGATCGAGGGACATTCTGTGCCCACAGGGCTGTCTTAGTCTTATCTTCACCCGACACTCACGGTTGATGGCAGTGGTTTGCTATTTCTCGTTGACTCACAAGCTCCCTGGGCATGGAAATCCGAGTGTCTGATCGGCACAATTCACCGCCAAATGCACACCTGTGGATTCTGCTTGCTTAGGGAGACCCTCCATTGGGCAGAGCAAGGACAAAGGAGGGACAGCATGAGGACACTTCCCACCGCGCAAGGCTCACAGGAAAACCTCGTTTGCTCTGAGAAGAGAAACATGCCCTTGGTCAAGGGACGCCCTCATCCTTGGTCGGCCCCAGGGCGCCCCTCTCTCTGCACCTGCTTCCCAAATGTCCATTGAGATTCTGCCTGGTGCCCTCAGCCTCCAGCTGGGGACTCCCCACGTCACCAGGCTCCCACGGCGCTGTGGCGGGAGTCTTCGGTTCCCAGAGTTCCCCTCTCCCCCTACGTTTCCGCTGCCCGGTCATTACCGGAGCGAGAGGGTAATAACTCTAATTGTGGATCCTGTGGGGTGCGCGCAGCCCTGTCCCGACCCTGCTCCCCTCGCCAAAGAAAACGCTGGATTACACTTAACAAAATTATATTCAATGAGCTGTGGGAGAAACCCACATCAACGGGCCGTGTAATGTAATTTCTGCTCCACATTCAGGAAGGGGAGAAAATCCTACATTTTCCTTCATTTCTGTCGGAATCAATCAAATTGTACGCAACGGAACGTAATCTCCTAGAAAGAAAATGAGGCGTTTCCGGCGAAATGAGCCTCTCTTGCATGGGAACATGCACATATTTAAGAGGTCTGTGTTTTAGCTTTTTTTAATCATGCCTAATTAGTTTTTTTTTAATCACCAGCACAACTAAGGCTCCCGCCTGCATAATTTATGACACGGAGGGCCCGGTGTCAGAAATCAAATGTTGTAAATTAAAAATAACAAGTTTGAGACGAGTGATTCAATTAAAACCCTAGAAAACATTGGATTATGCATAATTGAGAGGTTCTTTGCACACATGCTTGTCACGCCTGTCAGGGTGGATGGGAAGATTGGATTCGGGCTGTCAGGAGGATTTAAATCAACTCGGTAAAAAAATCAGAAAACAAAGGTGATGTTTATTATTAACGTCCAGTGTTCAGAAATAACACCGAGGGGTCTTTGAATTGAATGCTTACATGACAAGCCTTTGTGTTGAGGGGGAGTCCCGGACGACGGAGGCGGGTGGGCCAAGGGCGCCCTGTTTTGGGTTAAGGCTGCATGGAACGGGGCGGGTGCCCTCCCGACAGGCCACGGGGAACCCATCTGGCTCCCCATGACCCAACCAGTCCCACCCCTGCAATTTTGCTTCGTAATGGGGAGGACGTGTCTACGCGGGAATGTGTGGATGCTGGCGCAGAGGGAGGATGGTCTGGGTTCTGTTTCAGCCCCCCAATGTTGAAGACATATGTGCCACGGGAGACGTAAGGAAGGGGCCGGCATCTCCTGGGGAAGATCAGAGGGGCGTCCGGAATGTCCTGGGAAGTCACGAGGCTTCGAGGCAAGAGGAGACAGCAGGAATCCGTTCCCCGTCCATCCCCGTCTCTCCAAGGACAAGCAGGGTCAGAGCAAAGCTGAGGAGTCATCTTCTAGAAGGTGAAGACGCTGTCCGTCCACATTCCGTAGCGAGGGCGGTGGACATACAGCGTCCTGAGGCACAGATGTGTCATGGTGAGTCCCTCAGCCTGGGTCCCGACAGGTGGGGCGAGGAGGGTCCCGTCCGAGAAGGGGACCCTCCGGTGGCCCCGCGCTGTCCCTAAACTGCTCTGCGGAGCTTTCTAAGCGGCCTGGGCACAGGACGGCCTCAGCGGGGCCACCCGGTGAGACCAGGAAAGGACCTGGGACCACAGTTCGTACACACAGCTCTCGGATCAATGTATAAACAAGAGGTTTCGGGGAGAGGCAAGCGCGAGGAAGGGTGTGAAGGACCAGGAGGAATCTGTGAGCTTCTTCCAAATCGTTTATGTCTCTCATGGAGATTTTTTAGCGGTCTGACTATGCGTCTTTATAGCTTTGTTAGATTTTCTATTAAATATTAGATTTGTATATATTACAAACGGTACAGGTTTACAAAATTTATATAGTCCATATACAACTATAATGGACTTCTTATATATATATAATAAAAATATATTTTTTATTTTTGAGAGACAGAGAGACAGAGCATGAGCAGGGGAGGGGCAGAGAGAGAGAAGGAGACACAGAATCCGAAGCAGCTCCAGGCTCCGAGCTGTCAGCCCAGAGCCCGACGCAGGGCTCGAACCCAGAGACTGTGAGATCAGGACCTGAACCTAAATCGGACACTTACTTGCCTGAGCCCCCCAGGGGCCCCTGATTTATTTACTTCTCTATATCATGAATACATGTTGACTTGGAACCATGTTTTCTGCCCTCATTGAGGTAATTATATGGCTTTTCACCTTTATTCTGTTCAGGTGATGATTTACGTTATGAAACCCAGTTTCATTCTGAGCTTAATCGGGATTCCCTGTGACTTATTATGCCTTATTATCTTTTTTTAGGTCACCAGCATTTTACTTAATATTTTTGTGTCGATGTTCGCAAAAGAAAGACTGCTTTCCCGTCTTTCTGTTTGGATTTCCACGTAAGGGTGATGCCAGTCACATAAAATGAGTTATGACTGTTTCCTCTTTTTCTAATCGTTAGAATATATGTTTTGAGTCATGTTGGCCTTGTCTTTTCCTTAACTATTTGGTAGAATATACAGGTGACAGCCTTTGAGACCCAGATTGGTTGATCTCCGTGATTCAGCTCTTAATTCAATCTCTTTTGTGGTAATAAGACTTTATATTTTCTATTTCTTTGAATGTCAATTTTAACATACTGGATATTTCCAGAAACTTGTTCATCCTATGTCTTCATAGGCATAAAACTATTCCTCATATTCCCTCATGAAATTCTAAGTGTTTATAGGATCTGTAGTAATTTCCCATCATTTTCTGTGATATTACTTCCTTCCACCGTCTCTAATTTTCCGGATCAACATCGCATTTTTTTTCACATTGTTGAGTCTTTGACTCTGCAACGGTCTATTTTAAGCATTTATTTTCATCTTGATTGATTTTGTTTTACTTCTATTATTGTATTCATACTAATTTATGTGCGTTTTTGCTTTTTTAAAAAATCTTTAACATTTCTTTGCACATTGATATTCTTCCAATCTAGTTGCCTTTAAATTATATATTTTGCAGACGGCGTAGGCAAGAGTTGCATTCTTAATACTTTGATTTATTTTGTTTCCAGTATCTTTCCGTTTCCAGCATGTTCCAATGTCTATTATGACACATGGGTGATTTAATTTGGAATTTAATTTGGATCCATGGAAATTCAATTTCCAAGCATCTGGACATGGATATGCTTGGAAACAGTACAGACGGACGTCCCCACACGCCCTGGTGTGTGCTTTCCACTGGTCCTAGAATGTTCATCTTTTGTGTGTGTGTTTTCTTCTTTTGGAGCATTTGAGGTTTTAATGTTTTATTATAATTACCACCACCACCACTATGAACAAAGCAGTCATCTATCTCTTACCCTCCTTGGGCACGTTACCCTCAAGATTACAAACATGCCCTTGAGTTTCCAAAGTCTAACATGAATTACCGTTACTTTCTTTCTAGACAATGAAAATACCTTCGCACATTTAACTTCATTTACGTCCCCCTGATTTATACAACACTGTCACGCCCTTTAATTCTCCATACATTTGAACGCCCTTAAGACGTGCTTGTTTTATCACGCCAATGTTTATTTACCATTACCCACACAATTTGGCATTTTTATCACCTCGTGATTAAAATTCACTTCATTCCTTCATGAATTTTAATGTTGGATTTGGGTCATTTCTCTTCTGCTTTGCGTGCTCTTTGTCATCTTCCCTCTGCTAGAGGCTGTTGGTCGCCCATTTCCTCCATTTTTGGTTCCTGAAACTGTCGTGTTTCAACCCACCGGGAAGTCTGGGTCAGAATCTCATTGGCTCATCACACATTGTCCCATTTTGTTCAGAAGAAACGCTCTGAGCTGAAGACAGGGCTCTCCGTGGCGAAGGGACAGACCTTATGGAGAGAGATCGAGCCACGTTGAGCAGGGGTCCCGGGCGTGGGTGGGGTTTCTATGTCCCGTCGGGGCTGCTCACGGCCAAACCCACCGGGCACTTACCTCCCAGCCCTCGTGCCCACCTTGCGGGACAGCCCTGCACGGAGGGGAAGGAGAGAAATGTAGGGGGAGACAGAGACAGAGGCCGGGAAGGAGGCGTGGGGAGGGACACAGAGACACAGAGAGGAGCCAGAGGGAGGCATAGACATAGAGGTGGATGTAGAGAGAGGGGGACAGGCAGGAGGAGGAGGAAAAACAGCACAAGAAGACGTCCAGGATGATGAAGACAGAAGAAGGGAGGAGAAGCAGAGGATGGGGGAGGAAGACGCAGGAGGCAGTCACATTTCCTGCGGTGCCATCAGACGTGCGGGGTTCAAGCCAGGACCTCAGGAGCCATGCTGATGTCGACAGAAAGCCACGGCCACCCCAGGCAGGTGCCCTGCGTCGTTACGACCTTCCCTGCTTCGCAGCACACGACCTCCGTGGATGTGGATGCCAGGAGCTGGAACGGGTCGTGAGTTCCCGACGGGTTGTGTTTGGGGACTTTCTCCCGCCGCGCAGCCCTTCGGAGGCCGCGTCCCTGGGACCCGGGGAGGCTCTGCGCGGGTCGGCCGTGTCTGAGCTCCTAGGAGCCCCCTGGTGTGCGCGGAGCCCCGCTTCGCAAACCTCAGCCGTGCGTTTGCTCCTCAGCCTCAGCCCTGTCCCGCCTTGTGAGACTAACGAGGGGTCCCCTCGGTGACGGATAAAGGAGATTGGGTGGTGTGTAAACACCTCCTACGCTTCCACATGGTGACCCCGTTAAACTATTTCCTATCAACCCGTTACGCCATCGACGCATCGTCAACCCAAACGCACCTCCCCCCACGATTTCTGTTTCCTCTCTCTTTGATGTCTTATTGCTCGAAAGGGTGATTCTCGGAAATCCTCCTGTTTCTCCATCAGACAAATCAAAGCGGGCACGTGTTACCGCGTAAGGGAATCTCGCCTTTCCCCTCGGAGGAGGGGAGGGACCGTTTCATCAGGAACGCCACGGAGAGGAAGCCAAACGAGATGGAGAAGAAAAGTGCCGGTAATTTCGGCGTCCGTGAGATGTGGGTGTTCTGGCTGAAACGTTCGAGAGGGGAAACGCGACACGGCCTTCAAATTAAAACCAGTTTCGTGGCGCTGAACATTGAACACACATTGAAGTGCAAACAGGTTAGTTGTCCCGCTGGGATCAGACTCCGACGGAGTCCTCCAGCGGGGACAGACAGAGAGCAGATGAAGGTCAGCACTTCAGCAACGGGCAGTTAAAATTTACACTTCCCCCAACGTCGTCGGGTTTAAGGACCCCCTTCCTCACGACCCAACGCCTTTCCAGGGACCCAACAAAACCCAGAGACTTAATCCTTCAGGAAACTCTGCCATTCCTACAAGATCGAAGGAGGTTTTGAGACCCTGTTGGGAAGCAAGAAAGAGTAAGAAAGGATCCAGGGTCCTCATGTTACGTTTTTTCTCGTGGATTCTTTGCAACATGTTTGATGTCGGTTGGATTGCGTCCCCACAAAATGGGATTGGAGTGCTAACCCCTGGTGCGTTAGAATTGCACCTTATTCAGAAATAGGATCATGGCAGAAGCACTTAGGGAAGTTATAATGTGGACGTGAAGGTGGCCCTAATCCAACTGGTGCCCTTGAAAAGGGAAATCCAGGCCTCAACACAGGCGAGAGGGGAGGCCAGGTGGGAATGAGGCAAGAAGATGGTGGCCTACCAGCCAAGGACGGACGCGGGGGCCAGATCCCGTCCTCACGGGGTCCGAAGGAGCCAACCTTGCCCACACCTTGATTTCAGACTCCTGCTCCCGCACTGGGAGGCGGCCCCTGTGTGCTGTTGCGAGCGCTCTTGGTTGGGGGTCTGTCGGTACAGGGGCCGCGGGAAACTCAGGCTGGATTCCTCAGTCTTTGATGGATCCTGAGGTCAAGATCCGCCAACTCAGGAGCTGGGCTGGGAAGCTCATCAGTTTCATCTGCCTAGAAATGCCTGTGGTCGTTTGTAACAAGATATGCTGTGTCCAGACTGGAACCCACCTGCGTTCCCTGCTGCGGCTCTGCCTCCCCAGGGACATTCTCCCCGTCTACAGACCTCAGTCCTAACTTGGGGTGTGTGGGTGTTGGAGGTGGCGTCCTCGGGCCTGGGGAGGAAAATCCACCCACTGGAGGCCCCTGGCTTCCCAGCAGCTGGACAGATTTGTGTAGACTCCGGAGGATCGGGATTCTGGATCAGAGAGATGCCCCCACATCTACACAACTTGGACCTGGGGCCACCAGGGACACCGTCCGGCCACATCCACGGGCGTCCTAACGTGAACCCAAACCAGCTGTGTCTATCTGGGGGGAGCGGTGGATGCGAATGTCTCCCTTCCTCCCCCGGCAAGGCCCCGACGTGCACACATTCCTCACCACACACGCTCACACACACACACGCACACACACGCACACACGCACCAGAGCAAGTTTTCAGAACACGTCAGACGTGCAGGAGAGAGACCTCTGGGCTGCTCCCGGCGCCATATTGATTTCAGGCAGGTGGTGCGTGAACCGCTGGGGTTGACTTGTCCTAAAAGGTGTGGGACAAGGTGCCCAAGAGTGTCCGGGGGCCTCTTCTACGGTGTCAGCAGACGGACATCCTTCTCTCTGGGGTGTGTGTGTGTGTCTGTGTGATTAAGAGCCATTTACAGCATCAATATATCCTATAAATGAATGTCGATCCTGTTCATTTAAACAACTTCCATTTGCTTGAAGACATGCCCTTTCCACCCAGTCTTCTGTTCTGAAGTCTACAGACAGAGTCCGTGTGTTTTTGGGAGGAACCCAGTGATTCTCCCCAGTTCCCTCCCTGTTTCTTCCCACTTCCTAACAGTTGGTTGTGGCCTATGCCGAGCAGTTAGCACCTGTGGGCGCGGATGAGATCCCTGCACGGGAGCCCCGGGGCCCAGGCGGGTGCGCACATTTTCCGCAGCTGCATGGATCAGTCTGCGCCACCACCGCTGGGCCACGGAGGCCGAATGCTCCCATGTCCTCAGGAAGAAATGAGCCGGGGCCCGCACAGTTCTCTTCAGGCGGCAGAAATGACACAAGGCTGGGTTTGCTTCTTGTGACTATCACATAAATGCCACAGAGCAGCTGGCTTACCAGGACAGGAACCCGTCCATTCCCAGTTCTGGAGACCAAACATCTAAGATGTAGGTGGGGCATGGCCACTGAGACCCAGGCAAGACCCCTGAAATCCAGGCAGGACCCCTGAGATCCAGGCAGGGCC
>PISW01015544.1:0-16586 GCA_004023785.1 Mungos mungo
GTGCAGGAGAGGGCGTTTCAGGCCCACGGGAGCCGCGCCCAGGGGACACCGAGGCCTCTGCTCCAGCAGGGTGGCCCTGTGGGGACAGGAGTTATCACGGGCACCTGGTCACCGGGACAGCCAGGCACTGGTGGCCATTCACACCCCCTTTAGCTCTGTGCTGGGGGCCGCGCCCTGGAGGCCGGCAGGCTGCCCTGGAACCCAGGAAAGGGACTTGTGCTAATGATGCCTGAAATCCCGGCACCACCTGGTGTCGTGGGTGCTGCCTTGCCAGGAGCCCCTGGGGAGGTGCAGGGGGGCTGCAGGCTGGGGGGCACAGGGTGGGGTGCCCCAGTGTCCCCTCCTGAGGATGAGCACGGTGCAAGGAGGGGGCACAGCCACGCTGGACACTGACAGGTTCCCTGCCAACTGACCCAGACGTGCCGTTTCCGGAGACCCCCATCCAGAGCGTCCCTTGCCCCAGGCCGCTCTCCAGCACCGCTCCGTGGGCCTCGGCATCACCTGCTCGGAGTGGCAGGACGTGACCCACCGCATGCGGCCCAGGGACATTTCCTCAAGGGCCACCCATGAGCAAGCTGCCTCTGCAAAGGGCCCCATGCCCCGCCCTCGCCCCAGGCTTGAAGCCCAAGGTGCTGACTGTGCACAAACGTCGGCAAAGCCACTCTGGGGAGTCGGGGTGCTGTCCACGTCACGAGGTCTCCTGGCTGCCCCGACAGCAGACCCCTGCCCCACCCCCCCCCCCCCCCCCCGCTGCTCTTCCTCCTCTTCCTCGGGAATCCACACAGACGCTTGTGGCGTCCCACGGCCTCCCAGGCTCACAGTCCGCGGCCTGCGCCCCACACACTGTGCCTCAGTTCCCAAGTGCCACCGGTCAGGGGCGCTGGGGAGGCATCGCCGGCGCGCGGAGGGGACAGACACAACGGAGTGAACGCTGGACCCGTCTCCGCACGTCCCGCCACCGTTCTCTGTGTTCCACCCACGTGCAGGACCGAAGGCTGGTGTGTGTGTGTGTGTGTGTGTGCGCGCGCGTGCAGATTTGCCGATTAAAAAACTGTGGCTAATATTGTGTGTCTGACATGATCTCATTTTTTAAAGCAGTGATATCTGTGCGCGCAGGGATATGTAACTGGGTCAAGAGACACGTAAGAAACGATCAGAAACTGTTTCAACAAGAGACTGCATACCGTGGGATTCCGTTTATATGAAATGTCCAAAAAAAGGCAAATCTGTAGAGACGGGAAGCAGATTAGTGGTTGCCCAGGGCGACGGGTGGGAAGGGGGATTACATGGGGTGACAAAAATGTTCTCAAGCTGGGTCACGGGGGCCGTGACCCACCCGGTAAGTTTCCTGAAATGTCACTGAATTGCACGCTTGAAACAGGTTGGAGTGCTGACGTTTCAAGCAGACTCCGCGCGCCACCCAGACTGCACCGCTGGCGCTCCGTCTGCCGCCCCGCCGGGCCGTGTGGGGCTGTTGAGGGGACGGCCCGGGCTGACGAGGGTCAGAGTCCGGTCCTTTCCACGTGTCGGCCACCAGGTCAAGTCCGGCACCTGACTAGTAAAACCCGACAGCCCTCACAATGGCTTCTGAGTCACGTACCGTGACCGTCCCCACCGAAGGGGACCGGGCAGCGGAGGGGACGCGTGAGGGGCCCAGGACCGCACGGCCCGGAATGGCAAAGCCAAGAAGAACGTTTTGGAAGAAATTCCCCATGGCACCCGTGACCTGCTGCGCATCCTACAAAGCCTCGACTGGTCTGGTCAGGGAGCTTCACCTCGCGAGCGCCTCGGTGGCGGAGGTCATGCCCCCTTGTCAGCAAAGGGCGGGCAGCTTGTGGGAGAGCGTAAGGGAGACGCTGCTCTCTCCGGCTTTCTGCCTCAGCCCCCCGGCTCTGCTCGCACAGAGCCCCACAGACCGGGTGGCTCACACAGCAGGCCTTGCGCCTCTCAGTCCCGGAGGCTGGACGTCCCCGTCGAGGTGCCGGCATGGACGGGCTCTGTGGGCAGCCCTCTTCCTGGCTCGTGGGCAGCCGCCCCCTCGCCGTGTCCCCACGCCACCTGTGAGCGAGCTCTGGCGGCTTCCTCTGCTGCCGAGGACACCAATCCCACCACAGGGGCCCCACATGGACCCTCGTCACCTGGGAGGTGCCGCCTCCTCACACCGTCACGCGGGGGAATGAATCTGGGGGGGACACCAACACTCAGCCCATTACGCTGCCTTTTATAACGGACTCATGTCCCCTAAGCCCAGGGCCCCTTGCTTACAACAGAGTGACGTAGTCAGGTGTCCCGGCGTGGCCTGTGACATGAGCCTGGGGAGGTGGGGGGAAGGCGCGCAGGTCTGTGATGCAGGAGGATGCGGATCCGCTGGCCCCTCCCCCTCCCCAGGAGCCCCGTCTCCTGCCAGCAAACCGCAGGCTGGGCTGTCGGCGGGTGGACCTCAGAGCCTCCCGTCCCTCAAGGAACCCTGGTCTGTCCGAGCGCAGTGCCGCAGACCCTGACCACGCGTCCCCTGCCCCGCTCCTCTCCGCGGAGCCCGCGCTGCGCCACACCTGCTCCGTAAGGATAGCCGACCCCGCCGGACCCCACGCCGCCGCCTGCGTCCGGGTCCTGGGTCAGAGTTCGAGTCCGCCACGCCCCCGCAGACCTCAGGCCGGGGCGCCCGCTCGAAATCCGTCCCAGGAGGCAATTTCTAGTTCGAAGACATTCGTTTCTCTGAAGATACTGATTATATTCCTGGAAACAGCAGTAATGGGCTGCGCGGCGAACTCATTTCAGAGAAGCTAAGAGTGATTCTGCCCACAACTGGGGTGAAACTCGTTTCTGGGATTTCGCAGGCTCCCAGGTGGCCTCCTTATCCTTCTAGAAAAGCCATCAGGGCCGAAGGCATTGTTTCAAAGGGTCACACTCACTTATCAGGGTCCTGGCTCTTTAAAAACATTTTTTAAAATTTACTAATTTTTCCAAGAGACAGAGACAGTGTGAGTGAGGGAGAGGCAGAGAGAGGGAGACAGAGAATCCCCAGCAGGTTCCGTATGGTCCGCGTGGGGCTCAAATCCCCGAAACCATGAGATCAGGGCCTGAGCCAAAAGCAAGAGTCGGCTGCTCAACCGACGGAGCCCCCAGGTGCCCCAGGGGTCCTGGCTCCTCAGGGGGTCGCAGGTCAGTAATAAAGACCGATGGTCACCAGGGATCGGGCACATGATGGCCCCTGGGGCAGGGTGGGCTCCAGCTCCAGGCAGGAGGCCCCGCCCCACCCCTGCCACCCCAAGAAAGTGGGGGTGATTCAGCCACAAGGAAGTGGGGTGATTCTTCAGCCAGAAACAGAGCTCGCTTCTCAGTGGAAGAAACTTTGCCCACTAGGGGCCATTTCGCAGTGTCTGGGGACATGTCTGGAGACCACTCAGGGCGTGTGGTCGGCGTGTCTGGATTGGGGTAGAAGGCGGGTCTGACGCACGGGACGGCCCCTAACGGAGAGTTATCTGGCACAAGAGAGCAGCCCAGGCCCCACACTGCAAAATCCCGCCGGGGTTCGGCTCTTAGCTGTCCAACGGGGAGCCGCTCGCCACGGCAGCCAGGAAGCCCTGGGAGTGAGAGGGACCCGTGCTCTCTGTGGACTCAGAGAGACGGCATCACCGAATAAGACACAGCACGCTCGTAATTTTTACAGCGATTGCATGCTGAAATGGCAATGTTTTTAATATAATGGGTTAAACACAGACATTTCAAACACTGGCTTCACCTGTTCTTCCTTTTGCGAACGTGATGGAGGATTTTAAACCACACGCGTGGCCCGCGTTTGCGCTCACGTTGGACAGTGTGGGTGGTTTGGAACTGCACCCCTCCCCTTCCGGCCACCGGCTTTCTGGACGTGGCTTTGGGGCTGCCCTTAGCCCGTAGATCACTTTTGGGGGGATTGGGGAGAAGCATCTCTTGCTTGAGATGCCGGCTCAACAGCCAGAGCCTGGCGAGGGCACCCCTGCTCCCGCCTGCGGGGGGGGCGCCGTGAAGGCAGGGACGGCTCGTGTGTAGACCTCTGTCCGCGGCACCCAGCGCGGTGGCCGGTCGTGGCCGAGCGGGGACCGTGGTTCCCTGCACTCAGCCATTTGTGAGGTTCTCTTCTTACCCCGGAGAAGAGACTCTGATGTGCTATGTGTCAGACCCTATTTGGGGGGAAAAACCATCCTCTGGTTTCTTGCTTTGGATCTTTATGGTTTCTTCTGGGTGTGTCTCCAGGATTACAAAACGCGCGGAGAAAGACCAAAGGCTTGAGAAGGCCCTCCCGCTGTCTTGCTCCTGGAGCCTCACACGCCTTGCCCCGGCCCACGTTTTCGGGAAAGTCCAAGAATTAGGGTCGTTCCCTCACGGGACTTAAGGTCTAGAGCAGAGATTTCTCTAGGCAGACTTTTCCTCGGAGAGGGCAAAACAATAAGTACTTTAGGTTTGGGGGGGGGGGGGGGGAGTGGCCTCAGTCACAAGTGCGTGACGCTCCTGTGGTCGGGCAAGAGCCACTGCAGACGGCGGAGAGACCGATCTGAACGGTCGTGTCCCAATAAAACTTTATTCACACAATGGTGCGTGGGTGGGTCTGACTCCTGGTTCATGTTCTGCCCAACAGAACAGCAGCTTCCACGGCTGCCCCCCGGCCAGACTCACACTGCAGATGTATTCTATGTTTTGCCCATCAACAGAAAGTTGTAATTGGGGCCAACACTGAGAACCAGGTGGCTTTTACATAAAACCCAATTCTGTGGCTTCTCTCGAAGGGACAGCGATGCTGATCTCACACGGGAGCGTGTGGGCAGGCGCTGAGCACCCGACGCCCGTCCAGCGCAGGGCGTGCCCCCTGCTGTGCCCACCGGCTTGGTTACTGAAAGCACCTGGGGTCTGAGCCTCGTTCCAAAGCAAACATACTCCAAACCGGGTTTGGAGCGATGCCAATGTGGGAACATGTCACGAATCGGCCGGAGGTGTGGGTGTGTGCTGGGATTCGTGCCTCCCGGGGCTGACCCTCCCCGTGAAAGGGGTGCCCGGCCAGTGCCCATCCGTTCAACCCGGAGGAGCAGTGGGGCGCTTACCTTGAGGACGTCCGCGTCCGTGGACCTGCACTCCACCAGCTCCGAGATGTCCGTCACGGCGCCGCTCTCCTCCACGGAGACGACCTTGACGGGCAGGGCCACCGTCTTCCCCGTGAGGATGGCCGTGTTCAGAATCTCGGTGTCCTGCCAGGGGAACCAGACGGAGCTGGGTCAGGGGCTGACACTCTCAGCGCTCCTGGACACGAGGGGAAAGTCCCAAAGCACCTCGTTTGGACAAGACACCACAGCACTGACGCTCGGAACTTGGGCAAAAAAGGCCATTCTTTGGAGCGATTTTCCAAGAACATTTAACAATTTCGTTTATTTATGACCCCCCTTCTTGCCTTCCAACTACAAAAGTCAAACATTATGAACTCTGCTCTGGCAGAGAGCGGGCGGACATTACATACCGTGAGGTTTTGGTTGTAGGCAACAGAAATGGACTCCGGAGAGTCAGAGAGAAGGAAGTGCGGTGCTTCCCACCCAGACACCCACCGTGTTCTCTCTCCGGAACCCGTGAGCCTGTTCCCTCCCATGGCATTGGGGACTTGCGGTTGTGATGACCTTAAGGATCTCAAGAAGGGCAGGTTACCCTGGATTATCTGCGGCAGGACCCAATGGGATCATGAGTCCTTAGAAGAGGTGACCGTGAGGCCAGAGAAGAGGAGTGAAGCAGGAGCAGGGGGAGAGGTCAGAGTGAAATGTTCACGACCCAGGAGACGTGGGGGGTTTCTAGTTGCTGGGAAAAGACAGACCCTCCCCCAGTTCCTCCAGGGGGACCCAGCCCTGCTGACGCCTTGAATTCAGCCCCTTAAAGCCTCATTTCTGACTTCTGATGTCCGGGACTGTAATACAAGAAGGTGGTGTGAATTTGGTGCGACAACAGGAGACCGATGCAGGGTCTTACCCGTTGTGCCCCGGGCCACGCCCAGGGTCAAGGAAAAACTGACAGAGGCCTTGCAAAGGCAGGGTCCGGGTCAGGTCATAGGACAGGGGCAGCCGGGAAGGAGGGGAGGATCTCCAGAGTGGAGCGGAGTGAATGGCTTCGGCCATTTGTCCCCTGAGTCCTTCTGCAGATGATCTATTTAAATCCTCCGAGGGGACGGACGGGTTGGGTTCAATGGCCATCCCTCATCCAGGGGAGGATGGCTCCCCTTGGACTCACCAGCCTGCCCAGACTGAGTCCTCCAGGAGAAGGAATGACGTGGTTCCTCCCTGGCAAAGACCAGAGCGTCAGGTCGCTTTGATCCCCGACGGCCATGACCACTACACCTTGGTGGTGGACACCGGACTGCTGGGGTCTTTTGTGCAGACACCTATGCAGACCAGGGCCCTGAGGGGGCCACTGCATCACCGCTATGGGGACCTTGGTTCATGAGGTCCTTACTGACTTCATGCAAAATGATCAGCATCACATCTCCCGCACCCACAGTGATTTTCAAAGTGCTAGAGACAGCGCCTTCTCTTCTGAGTCTGCAGGCAGTACTGGCTGGCACTTTGTGGTCCTTCCTTTTATGACCAAATGAAGATGAAAAAGGGTCTGTGGCCTTGGGACATCGATTAACACCTTTTACCTCTGGGCCAACTCCTCCCGAAGTCCCTCTCCAAAAACACTGCCCCACTTTGAAGCCGGAGTTGGAAGGAAAGAGATTTCCCCCCCTTCTTTCTCCAGGGAAGCCACTGACACAGAAATGACCTTTTGCATGAGACAGGAGCACAGCTGGGAGAGTCATCAGTTTTAAGTAGAGTCCCAGCCTCTCTCTGATGCGTGCCTAGTGGCCAGCCCTGAAATAAGCCTCTGCCTTGTCTTCTCCTGGGTCCGCAGGATTCCCGGAGCCAGGACTGCAATCTGGCGGCTCGCACACTGGCTAATACACGTGCTAAGAATACCGCGGAAATCCCCCAAGTCCGTTTTCAGGTTCATTACGGGTAATGCGCTCCGAGTTCAGACTTCACATTTTCTCTCTCACAATGGTCTCTGGCTAATGGCTTCATTAAGGCAGCAAACCCCGTCGCGGATTAATTGAGGTTAGCTTCCTAATGGTCATTGCAGGTGCACACACACACACGCGTGTGCCCACGGTCCTCTACCCACATGTGCTATCCCTGAACTGGATGACATCAAGATTCAGACTGGGCGGACACTGGGTATGTCTCTCTGGCCGTTAGTATAACCACAGGAGCAGAGAAGTAACAGTCACCAAGATTCCAAGCGGCGGGGAGGAAGCGTTGGGCGTCAGTGACTTGGACTCGGTCCAGGGTGCCATCTGAGTGGTGGCCGGGGAGGCAGCATAGACCAGGGGGCCCAGCAGGAGAGCTGTCGAGATGCAGCTCATGTGCTGAGTGTCTCCTGTGGGCCCCTCCGGACCCACTCTGCCCTGCGGTGTCCCACGAGGCTGATTCGTGTGGACCAAGCTACAGACCCCTTGCCTTCTGGCCACGTTGGGACACCCTGTGAAATTGTGTTTCCTGCACAGAGCCCGTGAGGTCGGTGGGAGCCGTGTGACACATCTCGCCGGTCGAGCTGACACGGCGTGTGTCTCTCCTGGACCGGAGCGGTCACCCCGTTCATGGAGGGACAGGCTCTCTTTCCCTGAGGCAGAGCAGCCAGAATGATTCACCAGCCCGAGGCTCCGAATGATGGTGAGGAGGGGCCCCCCTGCGCACCAGCAAGAAATAAGAAGACACAGGAGACCTGGGCTATTTGTCACTGCCGCACGGCCTGCCGCCTCCTGACCGGTACACAGGGAGCGTGAGGCCTCCGGGCTCAGCAGTGGGAGGGTGCCCTGTGGGGAGGAGCTGCGTTTGGGCATTTTTATTTCCAGTACGTGGCGAGTGCTCCTATGAACCCTTGGCAAGCATTAAAGGGTGTGTTTTGATACTGATTCTCGCCATCCACACCCTCCCATAATGCACTAGGTGCTCATTTTAGCTCTACAGTTTTGAGGTGGGATTTCTGAGGTCAGGATCTGTGTGGGTGCTGTGGGCTGAAGGGTGCCCTCACCCCGATTCCATATGTCAAAGCCCAACCCTCAGAGCGACTATTTCAAGGCAGGAGGGACCTCTGACGAGGTGGTTCAGGTGACCTGGGGTCCCGAGGACAGCACGGGACAGCGGGGGCACGGCATCTGCAAGCCGAGGAGACAGCTCGGGACACACCCAGGCTGCCGACAGCTTGGTCTCGGACGTGCAGGTCCGGAACCCGGCAAAGCTTCTGCCGATCAAGCCCCAGCCCTTGGTACTTTGTTCCAAGAGCCCACAGCCCGGACGTTAGGCTGCAAAGCAGGGCAGAGACGCGTCCTTTATCGTGACCTGAGAGGGGTCTGTGCCGTCACGAAGAGAAGGGGCAGATTCTGTAAGGATGGAAACAGGCACGTGGCTGTGAGTGACGGCCCGTATTCGTGAGTCTCAGGCCCTGGGGTGGGGGGGACAGAGGTGGGGAAACACGTCACAGGGTGTGACCTGGCGTTTGGGCGGAGCCGGGGGGAGGAGCCTGGCTGTCTCCCCAAGATGGGCCTGGGCGCTCGAGACAGGGAAGTGAGAACTTCCTTACCGGCCCGTGACCCCGCGAGCCAGCGGTTCTCAGCTTGGATTGTGCTTCCTGCCTCCCGAGACTGGATCCCGGGAAACAAGGCGGGCGCGTCACCAGGTCCCCAGCGGAGGCCTCCGTCTGTCCCAAGGACCCGGGACGGGGCGTGCCGGGCTGCAGGGACGCTTTCGTGGGGCCAGCACGTGCACGGGCGTGTGCAGTGTGTGTATGGTTTGCAGGAGTGGTGTGCATGTGTGCACGCGTGTGTGGTGTGTGTAAATGTGCATGCGTGTGCAGCATGTGGTCTGCATGTGTGTGCGGCGTGTTCATACATGTGTGTGCATGCGTGTGGTCTGCATGTGTGTGCAGCGTGTTCATACATGTGTGTGCATGCGTGTGGTCTGCATGTGTGTGCGGTGTGTTCATACATGTGTGTGCATGTGTGTGCACGCGTGTGGTCTGCATGTGTGTGCGTGTTCATACATGTGTGTGCATGCGTGTGGTCTGCATGTGTGTGCGGCGTGTTCATACATGTGTGTGCATGTGTGTGCACGCGTGTGGTCTGCATGTGTGTGCGTGTTCATACATGTGTGTGCATGCGTGTGCATGCGTGTGGTCTGCATGCGTGTGCAGCGTGTTCATACATGTGTGTGCATGCGTGTGCATGCGGTATGCGTCTGCACGCACACGTGTGGCGCCGACACAGCCCTGCACGCTGTGGCGTGTGTGGCGGGCTTTCCCCCCAAGCCCCTCTCCAGTCCAGGCTGGTTCAGTACTTGAACGAGATGCCGAGGACGCGATTTCAGGGCATCCGAGTGCATCTCTCTCAGATCCCTCCCCCACCCGGGCCCCCGGCCCCCCCACCCGTGCAGGGCTGGCCGGGAACACGTGTGGCCCCGTGGCCCCATGAGCGTGCCCCGCCCAGTGTCACAGAAGGCCGTGTCCCCTGACGGCACAGGTGCCCGGCCCGCGGGCCACAGCGGCCGGGAGAGGAGCCCGCCGTCCGGGACACGGCCCTCGCCCGAGGCGCTCTGTGCCCCTGGCGCCCCCTCCCTGTGCCTTCACCCCTCCCTCCAGCCCCTCCCCCCACAGGCCGGAATCGGCGCCTTCTGCTGAACAGAATCAATCAAGTCCGGATCCGTAAATCACCATCTTTGCAGATTTAAACAGCAGCCCGAGGCCTCGGAGAAAACACGCATTGTTGTTTTGAGTCGCCTTCAAAGATGTAAGTTGGTGTGGCCGTTTTCTGTATTTGCACAAATCGTATTTAAATGAAGAAAGAGCACGGAACTGCGGCGGAGTGTGGTCCGCAGACGGAGGGCGAGCAGCGGCCCCGCGGCGGGACGGGCGAGCCCCGAGCTCTCGGGAAGGAGAAGCAGGACTCTCAGCCCCGGAGAGAAGTGCCGTCCCCACGGGAGCCTCGAGACGCGATGCTGATCCACGCGGAAGGCCACGCGGTGCTTGGGTCCGTCCACGTGACACGTGACGGGTCCAGAGCAGCAGGCCCACGAGACAGACGGGACGGGAATGGGTAGTGGTGGCGGCTGTGTGACCCTGTGAATCTACCGAGAGCCACTCACTTGCAGGCCCCAAGATGAGCCTTTCCGGCACGTGAACTCGGGACAAGGGGGCGGGCGTGTGTGGGAGCAGGCGGTGCCCCCGGAAGGCCGCGGCCTGGCTCAGACCCGGCGTGGCCCCAAGCGCCGCGGGGGCCCCCCAAACCAGCCTCAGAGTCTGCTCACCCTCGGAAACATGTGTGCAGCCCCGAGGCTGGGCACCCGGCCTTCTAGGCCGACCGTGGGGGCTCAGACCTTACAGGGTCTGAGGACAGGACTCGCCGAACCTAGAACATTCCAGACAGGGCAAAAACGACCTCTCTCAGGGCGAGCCACTAAGACGCCTCATTAATAAAAACAACAGGTCACATCTGGGGAGCTCTTGGGACATTACGGGAGTCACTGAACACTGTCATCTCTATCCCCCCACAGATGGGGAAACTGAGGCCCAGAGCCGCTAGAGCACTGTGTTCAGGGACCGCAGCACGAGGGGTGTGAACATGCGTCCCCAGCGGCTGAAACGCCCGTTTGGACGGCGCAGGGACCTGGGACACAGCGGCCTGAGTGCGGATTCGGCCTCTGTTCTTGCTGTTATTTAAATCCTCCGCGGACCCGTTTCTTGGGGGATGTTTACGTCGCTGTTTGCGAGCCTCCCGTCGGGCTCGGAGCAAAGTCGGCAGCTCGGCAGCGTGGCTGCGGGTGGAGGCGTCGGGCCAGCAGCCCCGGGGGAAAGCCGCGCCTCCGTCCACGCCCGTGTGGGGACGGAAGACACAAACAGGACGCGTGTGCGGCAAGCACCCAAACCTGCAAACTCCGGGACGGGGTGCTACCGCCTTTCGTGTTCGCTCCAGATCCCTTTTCTCTTGTAAGAGCGAGAAAACGGGGCACCTGACCGAACGCTCCGCGTCACTGGCCCCCATCCGGCCCTCGACGTCCCTCCCCAGAGGCGCCTGCCGGCGGGAACTGCACACACATCGTTCCGGTTCCCGATTCCGGGCTTCGGTCACGTCCCCGCACGAGCGAAGGAACCGTGGCCTCGCTCCCTCCATTCGCGTCTGTACAAACGTGCGTCTTACACGCTTACACCGGAACCGCATACCGGACTCCACCCGTCTGCTTGTTTCTCTCCTCGCTCGCCGTTATGTCTTCCCGACGCCCACGTCCACACGGCGGAGCCCCCGTCCACACTGAGATCCACGTCTGCACGCCAACCCAGTTCTGTCTTAAAGAGACCTGGGCGTCCATCAGATGCCTTTTCCGTATTTTACTTTTCTGCACGCCCACTGGTGGCAGCTCAGGATGCTTCAGACTCCGCCGGCACAAAGAACCCTCCCTCCTCCTGTGCACGCATCCTGGGCACGCACTGGAGACTCCCCGGCACCTCCCGGTGCCCGTGGAATTGCGGGGCTGAGGGCCACACGCGATTCCTCTTTGATCCTGCCAGACCGCTCCCTGCAGCGTCACGCTCTCCTCTCACTCTGAGCAACAGCACACGGGAGTGCCCTCTCCTGAAATCCTTGCCGACACATGGGTGCTACGTGTCAGCCTGGCCAGGTGACATCCCCAATCATTCCATCGGACACTGATCTGGATGCTGCCATGCAGGTATCGGGTAGGAATGATCAATGCCCATAATCAGTTGACTTTCAGGAAAGCAGAATATCCTAGATAATCTGGGTGGGCCTGGTTTAATCAGTTGAACGGCTTTAGATGCGAAGTTGAGGCTTCCTGAGGAAGAAATTCTGCCTGAGGATTGCAGTTTCAGTTTGTGCCCCAGAGAGAGAGAGACAGCCTGTGAATCTGTGAGATCTCTCCTTCTCTCTAGATAGAAAGATACACGCAGATGTGGACACGGGCTTAGATCTATGGAAATACATACATATGTCTCACTGACCCTCTGGAACATGGGCCAGTGGTGGGCGAGCATGGCTGTGCCTGCACAGGAGTCTAGAGAGGCCACCGGATAGGGCCGCGTATTTCCCGTTTCTATCCAAACCCTCTGTGAACTTCCAGTAACTCTTACATTCAGGCTTCCTTCTTTCCGCCTGTGGCCAGAGGGGCAGTCCAGCCCCGTGAAGGGTACCAGAGGACCCAGCTGCCCTCAGATCCGTGCGTCCTTCTGTCTGGCTTCGAGGGAGAAGCAGCAGAGGTGAATCCTCCCCCTTCCCGGACGCAGACAGAGCCCGGCGGCCCTGTTGGGGTCTCTCCTCCAATCGCAGGCTCAGAGTTTCACACCCTCCGTGAAGAGGGCAGCTTCGGGTGAACTCCGTACGTAGGAGGTCTGCAGTTTACTGACTCACCGTCAGCGTGGGGACAGACATGACAGCCGGTGTCGCTTCTTAGAATTAATTCTTAAAACTTTAGTTAATTAATTAAAACACGCAGGGAGGCCAGGGATCTACAACAACCCTGGAAACAACCTTTCACAGGTCACTAGACGTTCGCAGCTGATTAACAAGACTCAGGGGCCAGTCCTGCCCACGGTGTGTATACACACTCAAGGCCAAGAATGCGTTTTGTTATCTTCAAGGCTTTAGGAAAATGAATAGACAAGAGGCGCCCGGGGGCTCAGTGGGCTAAGCGTCCGGCTTCGGCTCAGGTCATGATCTCACGGTCCATGGGTTCGAGCCCTGCGTCTGGCTCTGTGCTGACCGCCTTGAGCCTGCTTGGGATTCTCTCTCTTCATCTCTCTCTGCCTCTCCCCTGCGTGTGCACACACGCACGTTCTCTCTCTCTCTCAAAATAAATAAACATGAAAACAAAAAGAAAAAGAATATACAATAGACACCATATGTGTCCCTCCAAAGCATAAAATACTTACCATCCAGCCCTTTACAGAAAACTCTGGGCGGGAAGGTCATTTTCCTAAAACGATGGGGCTCAGTGCACCCCCTGGGGGTCTCTCCTGTTTTGGGGGGTTCAAGTCATTCTGCGTTGCCGGGCCGATGGGGTCAGCATCCCTGCAGATGTGAACTGTCAAGGGTTTTCCCCTCTTCGGCGGTAACATCCTCTGCTCCGCGGCGTCTCCATCCGGACTTGGGTAGCGGTGCGGCGGCATTAGGCACTCTCTGCTGGGCTCTCTGTGGGTGTGCCCTGCAGGGACCCGCGTCGCGAGCAGGGGTCCTGAGCTCTCCGGCCCCACGAGGAGCATCGGCGCCACCAAAGCAGACGGCCTCGTGTTCAACCGGAAGAGGGATCTGAGCTGTGGCTCCGTTTGTAAGCGGTTCGTAACTTACGGTTGTGATTATTTTCACGGCATTTGTTTCCGGGCACACGCTTTGAGCTCTAGGAGAGGAAGGATCTGGGCTCCCGAATAATAAGAAGACCCTGCCCTGGCCCTTCCCGGCATCAGCGCGGTGGATACACTGAAGATCCAGGGCCTGGAAAGGCAAGTTTCTTCCTCCACGTCGGCCGAGGCGCAGTAGGTCAGCGAAACGTGCCGCGGGGCTCCGGGGAGGTCAAGGTCCCGGCCGGGAAATCAGGGAGAGAGTCCAGCACCTGCACTGGCGGGGCGGAGAGCCTCACTGCTTCAGGGAGCGCCCAGTCGGAGCGCCCAGCTGTCTGCACACCCACGGCGTGGTGCTCTAGGTCCCGCCTCCCTCATCTGTGACACGGGGCGACCCCGCTTTCCTCCAGGGCTCCTCTGAGACCCCGAGAATGTACGCAAACCCCCCGCCGGCTCAGCGCGCAGCACGGAGGTGGCCCATCATGGGCACCCGCCCCGTCCGGGAAACAGAGTCCAAGAGCCTTGACCCTGGGTTCCGGTGGCCTGTGCCCCAGGATCACCAGTGAGCTGTCGCCTGGAAGATGGTGTGTGTTCAGCTGTGACGGATCCGGGAACTAATTTAGTGCCGCCTGCAAGGTGATGGCCCTTCTCTAATTAAACCTCCAGTTCGATCCGGACGGGCCGGCAGCAGGACCCCCAGACCCGTTCCCCAGGTGGGAATAGTTCGCTGTTAACTTGAGACTCCTGAAGCTGAACTTGGGCGTGTGGGCGGGGGAAGCCTACTGGTGCTGATCCCTCGGGGAATTTGGGGTCTAGGACCGACCTCCCAGGAGTGATCGAGCCCCCCCCCTAAAGCTTCCCCCCAATTCCTGCCTGCCGAACGGTGGTGAGAGGTGTGCCCGGCAGGATTGCACTTTGAGAGATTCGTACAGTAGAGACTCCTGGGCAGGAAAACAGCCTCCCCCAATTCCCGAGACAGCAGCGGGTCACAGGTGTTGACGAAGGGTCTTGGCCAAAATCAGGAGGGAGAAGGGGGCTCCCGTCCCCCGGTCCCTCCGGAACAGAAAGTCCTGGGAGAAAGTGGTCTTTGGCTTCTGAGAGAGGGAGCGAGTGCCCGGGTGTGGCTGGCCCCTCCGGGAAGCCGCCAGAGAGGCAGGTGGCTGTCTGGAGTGTCCCTGTGGGGGGGGGGGGCACAGGGACCTCTGGACTCCAGAGTGACCCGAAAAGGGAAACAGCTAGAGAAATATATTGGTTCAGTTTGGATGAAATAACAATGAACAAAAAGGGGCGGTCTGCCGCTCAGGACCCAGCCCCCCTTCCCCCCCGGCAACCACAGGGTTTTGGGGACCTGGGTGGGGGAGGGCACCCAGGAACAGGCCAAGCTTCTCAGTCTCTCCTGAAGCTAGTCTGACCCTGTTGACCGAGTCTAGGACAGAGCTTCTCCAAGCGCGGTGCCCAGACCAGCAGCTGCAACGCCACCTGGGCACTGTGGAAATGCAGATTCTTGGGCCTCCCCCCGAACACCCTGAAGTCAGAAACTCTGGGGCTGGGGCCCACTGGCCTGTGTGTAACCAACTTTCCAGTGATCCTCACGCTGCTCAAAGCTTGAGAAATGTTCTAGTCCAAATGTAAGCGGAAATATTACACGGTACTTTAGGAAATCTGCTTAATGGGAACTGACTCTGTTCCTTTTGTCCTTTTTCCCACTACCTGGAATACAGATACAATGGCGGGAGCATGAGCAGCCTGCCTGGACCATGAGACCAACTTGGAAACGGAAGCCACTCACTGAACTTGGCAGGCAGAGAGATAAGAGAAGCCGAAATCTCCTATAACCAAGGAGCCGCCCTGGACTTACCTATGAATACGAGGTAAACTTCCGTTATGTTTTAACTATTGGCTTCTAGACTCTTCTGTTAAACTCGGGCAAACCTCAGGCTAACTTGTGGAGATATTTCTTTCTGTGCCTGAGGCGGCACGTGAAGACGGCTGCTCGCCCTGACAGCAGGTGACATTTCTAGTCTCGTAACCATGAGGAGGTGACTCCTTGGGCAGGGCGCCAGCGGTGGCTCTGGGGCTGGGAATGGCAGGGGATGGTGGTCACGCCACTGTTCTCAGCCAGGCCGACGGCAGGGCTCAGGAGAGCAGGCCTCGGGCAGAGATGGACAGTTCACCCGAACGTGCAACAGCGAAACAAGAACGACTCCAAAGGCCACTTTGTTTTCCCAATTCGAGGCCTCCTAGTTAAAATGATGCATGGGCCGCCCGGGGGCCAACGGGTGTGCTGATGAGTGAGGGAGCTCGAAATGAAGGTTCCGGATTCTGGGCCATTGGATTCACAAACCGACTTTGTTGGGTGCGACCAGCCAGGTCCATAGACCTGTGGTTAAGATTATATTATGGGGTCGCCTGGGGGGCTCAGCTGCGGTTTGTGGGCTCAGCCCCCATCGGGCTCTGTGCTGACGGCCGGGGGCCTGGAGCTGCTGCAGATTCTGTGTCTCCCTCTCTCTCTGCCCCTCCCCTACTTGTGCTCTCTCTCTCTCTCTATCTCTCAAAGATAAATACATGTAAAAAGGATTTTTAAAGAAGAATGGATTGTGTCCGCACACCCGCAGTGCAGGGACGGCCCGGGAAACTCTGCCCGTGGATGTGACTTCCCTCCACCCCGGCGAGCACCTGTCCGCCTCTCTCATGCGGAGGGACAGGGCCTCGGCACCGGCCGCCTTGCGGGGGGGCCCCATCGGACCTGCCGCCGGCCGCCTGCCTCCTCCCCGCCCGTCTCCGAAGGAACCCATCCCCCGAGTTCCGCATCACATTTCTGCAAAATCGATTTTGAAAACGCTCCGGGAGGCGCCGGCGGGGAACACGCAGCTGATGGGGACACGGAAACGAACGTGCTCTAATTTCCTGCTCGCGGCCACTCTGGGGTCTTCTGGAAGCAGCCGGGGCCAGGAGGGGCGGGGCAGGGAGGGGCGCGAGCACGTTTCCCCAGAAGGGCTGCCCCTCCAGGCCCTGCGGGAGCGGGAGGGACAGGCCCCTGCAAGGGTCGGGCGGCCGAGTCCGCAGCAGAGGGAACGGCCACCATCGTGGGGGTTCTCTGGGGGCCGTGGCCGCCGGGTGGCCCGGAACGCGTCCTCGTAGAGCCGGGGGCTCCAGGGAGGGTCCTGCCTCGCCTCCTCCGGCTCCTGGTGCCCCCC
>PISW01015545.1:0-16414 GCA_004023785.1 Mungos mungo
AATGCATGGACTCAGTGGAATGGAGCCAATTGCAGGGAGTGGGGGGTCACATGTGCAAACTTGTGAGCTGATGGCTGAATGCATGCATGCAGGTGTCCCTCACACACATGAACTCCATGCCATTACTCAATCCAGGATTCCTTCTTTATAAAACGAGAAGAGAAAAACATGCCAGCCTACCAAACACCTTATTTCAACTTTCATCCCAGAGGGGAAACCTGAAAAGACAAAACCCTCCCAATTCTTTTTCTCTCCCCATGTGCCTTCTTTTCCACTCTACTGTTTGCATGTTCTCCTAGACCCTCTGGGTGTGGCCCCCACACACCTTCCCCAGGATGGAAGAGGCAGCAGACACATGTTCCTTCTTGCTAGGGACTGAGACAAATGCCAGTCACCTTTAGGGGCCTCTCATGGTGCCCATTCTGCTATAAATTCCTGAGGTCAAAACCATTCTGACGTCATTAAATACATAAATGAGCATATCAGGTAGCAGGGGAAAAAATTATAAGGCAGCCAGAGGAGCGGGCCAGGAATGATCTTCATCTTCCCAGAATCAAACTCCATGGGGCTAGAGCCACAAACAAAGCATTACTGTTTAACTTAACTCAGCAAGGTGGGCGGCAGCACATGAGACAGGGGAGAAGGGGAGAAATGGTACCTCAGAAGGAGAGCGCCTGGACACAGCCCCCACCCACCGCCCACAGAGTGAGGGCTCCTGGCCAAGATGTCCAAGCAGTGATAGGGGAAACAGAGGGGAAATGTTCTGGAGGATTCCGTGATTCTCAGCCCCCCAATAAAGGGTGCTGGACTGGGTGGGGAGAGAGGTGGAGGAGGAGGTATCATCATGGGGGCTTATGGGGAACTGGGATTTTGGTGCCTGGAGAGAAAAAGGCTTCAAAGGGAGTCTGGGTGGGACCAGAAGGACTCTGGCTGATGGAGACAAACCCTGCCCCCCATCTTCCCTCCCCAACATACCCACTCTACAGAAGAGAATAATAACAAGAGCCATGCTGGAACTCAGCTTCCCCTCCCCCCCAGCACCTGTGAATCCTGAAGCCCAAGCAGAGAGAGTTCTCCAGTATGTGAACCACTCTGTCCCATGGTCAGATCTCCACAGATCCAGCGGAGCAGTGGGGAGAGCAGGATGTAGGAGAAACTGAGGCAGAACTGCCCTCCCTCAGAATCTTCCTCACAGGGTCCTTCCCCTGGCCACCTTCCCATCTGCAGGTCTTCTAGTTATATGGTTGTTCTTTCCACTTCCAGTGCTCCAAGCAGAACCACAGTTAGACCAGAGAAGGGACTTCCCAGATTAGCATCTTGCCCATAGCCACACACAGACTGGAGTAGGGAAGGCTGAGGCACCTGGGTTTTACTGAATTGGGCCAATGAGCCAGGCATGATGAGATAAGGAGGCCTGGTGAAAGCCTGGTGAAGGGTGGGAAGGGGGGGTGGGCAGCACCCTGGGAGGGTGTCTAGAAAAAGCTGGGCAACTGTCAGAATCAGTTGCATCTGAATACATTTTGGGATTTATTGGGAAGTTCTCAGGTCAGATATCACCTCTTCCTGCTTTAGTTTTTGATTATTTCCCTTTTAAGGTTCTTTTAGGGAGGGAGAATTTGAATAGGTTAGAGAGCTGATGACAGAGTTTCAACTATCTCCCTCCATCTTGACTTTCCTCCCGGGTTTCCACCCCCAGATCAGTTAGAAATTCAATGGCTACCTAGGAAACCTCCAATGTCAATTAGCAATTCTGAGGCCTGCTCCCCTCTGACTGCCAACCAGGCCCTCCCACTTTGCCTCCTCAGCATGGACTCCAACCCTGCAGTTTTCAGTACAGCCACAAGGTGGCAACAAATGCACAGATGAGCCCAGAGCTAGGCCTGGTGCCTCACCACAACCAGGACCCTCTCCTCCACCCAGATCTCCACCCACCAATCCTCCTGCCAGGCAGGAGGACAACCCTAAGGGTCTCAGGAAAGAGAGAGCTTGCTGTGAGAACTCAGGCTTTGGGGATAGGTGGGCCATGTAAGGAGGAAGTTGAGAAAGAAAGAGAGGCTGTAAGAGAAGCCTGAGAGAGAAAACAGGTCTACAGAGACCCAACCAGGAAGCAGGTGGTCAGGTGCAGTGTGAAGTCCAAGTTGAGAAATCACAGCAGAACTGCCTGCCACTCCCCACACCTGGCCAAGCATCCTCAGAGCTCCAGGACACAAGCCTTGAGAGGTTTGTAACTGGGTCAGAGGCAATCGGGAATAGGAGAAGGCAGCGGACCTTGGAATGAGGCCTAAACCCCAATTAAACACTAGATACAGACAGGGAAGGGTCTGCACTGCCACCTCCCTCCTTGGGGTGAGACCCAATTGGACACCATCATCTCCACCAGTCCCAGAACACACAGAACAGGGAGGGGCTCAGGCAACTCTCCAGTGCAGCCCGACTGGGTGGTCACATGTTATGGGGACATGAGGCATGTCACCTACGCACATATCCAGGTTGCCTTACTTTATCCTGAGGCCATTTTTCACCACATTCCTTAGGGAGGAGACTCTACCACACTACCTGGCCAGCTCCCCACCCTGACCCACTCTTTATGTGTGACCCTCCCTGGTCAGAACAGGGCCTCTCAACATTTCCAATGCAGGTTCTGAGTAAAGGCCTTATGTCAGTCTAAACCCCAACCTCTGGCCCCAGGCCTGCATGCTTCCTCTGTTCCTGGCAGGGCAAGAGGCACCCACTGCCCAGACTACTCAGTCCCCAACACACAAGCACTAATGGCCTTGTTCTGGCCTCCCACCTCACCCCACCCAATACCACAGCCTAAAACCTGATGAGGTTTATACAAATTAGAATAAAGACATCTTCAGCCATGAGTCTTCAGGCCTCCCTGAGACAGCACACACTCATACACACAGATGCACACCTGAACCTGCACACATGCACATACACACAAATGCTCACACGCATACACACGATACCCTCAAATACACACATGTACACACATATGTCACAAACGTTCTCACAGGTATGAAACACAAAGACACACACTCACAAACATACATTTACAGACAGGCACGCACACAAACTTACACACTCGTACACTCATCAAACACACTTGTACACATATAGACAACATATTATTCATTTCCTTAAGGATCCAGAGCCCAGTCCTATAGAATTTAGAGACCTGGAATGTCCAGGAGAAAGCATGGGCAAGATAAGACACAGTAGAGGGGACAGAGGGAAAAGATGGGGTGGGGATGGGGGGATGGGACTCTACCCCCACTGCTCAGGTGTCTCCTCAGTTCTGTCCCAGATCAGGCCTCAGTCTGAGCGAGAAGTGGCTCTGGAGGTCTTACCCTCACCTTCCTGGGACCCTCCAAGGACCCACAAACACCCTTGCTTTCCCTGCCACAGCCTGTACTCCCTATATTCCTCCCAGGCTCTGACTGCTTCTGAACTGCTATCTTCTCCTCCTCCCAGGGGGATCCTCCTCCAGCCCTCCTTCCACACAACCCACCACCCTGACCATTTCTGAGTTTTATCTGGTATTGCCCCATCCTGGTTCCTCCACTTCTCCTCCCTGTCCACCTCCATCCTCTGGCCCCCCACCTCCCACTCTGTCCCCTTCCACCTTCACCACCTTCCAGCCCACACAACCTGCCTCCCTCCCCTCCTAGCTCACCTCCCCAACAACCCCACCTCCCAGTGGACTCCACTTTCCCATTACTTCCATCTCTCCACCTTGCTGCATCCGACCATTTTGCCCCATTTCAAGTCATTGCTATACCTGCCTTCTCACTTTTCCCACCCTTCAGAACCTAGGGAGGAGAGCAGGACTCAGAGCCTAGTGAAAGGAAGGACATTTGCTCTCTTCTCTCTCTTCCTGCCCTCTTACTGTCTCTTTTCTCTCTTTCTCTGGGCGAACCCTGTTCGGTGTTAAGGAGAGCTGAAGAGACATCCATGCACCAGCAAAGTGTGGGTGGGGATGTTCAGAGGAAGAGGGTGACAAAAGAAAACCTCCCTGGCAATTCAGTCTCACCTGGGGGAACCTGGCCCTCCATGGTGACTCTGCCCCTTCCTGAGAGACCTTGAGGGGTGGGGCCAGCCCACAGCTCAGTGGCGCCCCAGGTTGGAAGGGACCCTTGGCAGTCCTGGGACCACAGGGAAGGCCTGATTACTTGGTCATGCCAAAGCCACTCCATCTCAGGAGAGGACAGAGGCCAATGGTGACTGTTGCCACAGGTAGTCCCTCCACCTGCGCCTCGACTCCTGCTGGAGGGAGACTCCCCCTCAGATCCTAGCACGAGTTTGCAAGAGAGAAAGGAATCTGTGCGGCCTCTGCTCCTTCTTTTCTCCTCCCAGATCCCTGATGTCTGAGAGCCCAGAGGATTCTGTGTAATTTCACAATTACAGTGTGTGTACAGGATAGGACTCACACCTCTGCATGGAAGCCGAAGATTCCCCTCCGAGTCTCACCTTGTTTCCTGCCTGTTTGCCCCATGTGTCTCCCCTCCCTCCAACACACCTTGCTGAACCCCAACACTCAGGGGGACAAGAACTCCCTCTATGAGTTCCTTTTCTCCTTGTGCCCTCCCTTATCAGACCGAGGATTCTGCCTCAGAAAACAAGCCCCGTTGTGTGATCCTAGGAAGTTCTTCGTCTCCTGTCACTTGAATCTTTCTTGCTGCTGTAAGCCATCATCCTGTCCCCAGGAAATTTTGTGGCCTCTCCCAACCTTCCAGGGTCTCCATGCTATCTCCCAAATATCTAGGTTCCAGATCCCAGGTTTCCAAAGAGGCTCTGGGCTCAGAGATCAACCCAGGGGCTGTGGGGTCTGAGGACCTTCATGGGCTACAAGGGGAAGGCAGTGGTTCCTGGGGTGAGAATGGCCCAAGAGCACTTTGAGACTCAGTGCACACAGTGGGTGTGTAATAAGTGTGACATGGCCCATTGAGAAGCTGGGCTTAGTGAGGTGAGGGAGGGTAGAGGGAAGGAGTGAGGCTGGGCTGGTCTGAAGTCTCTGCTCCCCATTCTGTTCCCTCCCTCTCAGAGTCACCTGGAGACAATATGCTCTAAAAGTCTCCGCCCTCCAGAAGCCTACAGGGGAGTGAGGGAGGAAGGGAAGACACAGGGGAACCACCACTGAAGAAGGTATGTGGAGACACATCCCTGGGAGTTGGCAGAAAAGGGGATCCTGGGGGCTGACTGCTCCAAGGAACGCTCGCTGCTCCTCCCCTCCCGCTGGAGGCCAGGCAGGCCATGTTCCCCTCAGAGCCACGATTTCCACAGCAGCAGCGGGAAGAAACCACATGGGGTTGTCGTCCTCCCAGGACTCCAAACGCATCTGGCATCCGTCAGAGGTGAAGAGCTAGAAGAAGTTAGACACAGGGGGCCCGCTAGGAACAGGGGAAGAGGCACAGGGGCGGCCAGAGCCTGGAAGCCCAGAGGCAGTGGAAGCTGCAGCTGCGTGGACCTGGACCCAGTGAGCTGCTGTCTCTGGGGAAATGCTAGGCCTGGCTGGGCGAGTGCACACGGTGGCCCAGCGCCTCACAGGGTCCTACAGGGCCCCGTGAGGTTCAGTATCCATATGGCCTCTGAGCTGCCTGGACCCCAAAAAGGGACAGCCCAGGTGCTTTTAGATAACTTCTTAGCATGTTTCTTATAAGTCATGTTTCCTTTGTGCCTATAGGATCCTGCCAGGTCACTCTACTACAGTTGAGACAAAATTGCTTAAGACATGCAGATTCGCCAAAGTTTATTAAGCGCCGACTAGGCCTCAGGAGCTTTTTCGTTTTTGTAACCCTTGATCTCCTGTCCTCAGTGCCCTTGTCCAGGACAGATCTGTCCCACCCTCATGTTGTTAATGACAAGTTTGCAAACTTTAAAAAGTTCATTAGATGTCAGGGCAACAAATGTTAGTGATAATATCAGAGTTCAGAGGATTTCTCAGATTTTGATCATTGTGTGTGCATGATGATGAAAGTGTATTCCTACACTATGGGTTGCATTTGAGTAGTGTAGAATGACAATGGTATAGGACTGGTATTCACCTAAAACTGAACATCTAGAGTTTGTAACCAAGCAAATAGTGGTATATTGCTGTCATGGGAAAGAAGAATGTTAGAAATAACCTTAAAACACTTATTATTTTTATTTTCCCCAATCATTTTTGTTAGGAATAACCTATTTTATGTTAATAACAAGATTGAGTCTTTAAATTAGATTGTCTCTCCACTTTTAACCATTTTTTGTATATTTAAAAGATAGTTATTAATCTTCAAGAGCAATAGAATTCTAGAAGGTAACCAAGATGTTGTTTATACTATACCAGTTTTATACCATTTTTGATGGTAGTAAATTTTGAATTATACCTTACAGGTGACTCAACTAGAGTCGAAATTTTTAAAAGACTTGTTACAATAAAGTGAATGTCAGTTATTAAATGTTCTCCTCCAAAAAATAGACTGTTCATTGTAGTAATATGGCATGCTGTTTATGTAATATTTTGATTTTTATCTAAATGCATTTAGTCTTTTAATAAGTTGACTATTGTAAAAAAAAAAAAAAAACAAAGTAAAGTGAAAAGGAAGACAGCTGTGGTAACACTGACACAAAAGAATAGAGGAGGTCAAAGGAAATAAATTACTTCTGAGGTGGATTATCCAGAAAGGCATTGACAGGATTAACTGGAAAGGCATTGACAGGAGGTAATATTGATATTGGATCTTGATGACTGTGTAGGATTTCCGCAGTCAGAGGCTGAGAGGTTCATTTCCAAGGAAAAGACACAGCAAGGATTTCTTGACGTCGGGCATCAATTGGTATGGAACTTCTGTTCATCACTGGAGAGTGAAATGCAAGCACCACTGAAATTTCAGGTAAACCTGCAGAAATTGGAGGCTTTAAATACAGAAGACAGGAGCCAGGTCTTGGGTCCTATCTCAGATTTTTCTGCCCCTACTTCTCCTGCACCTAACCTATTGAAGGGGTTTACAGTTCAAATGGGATACACCATCAATATAAAATATATATGGTTAACATATGTAACCATGATGCTTCCATCTATATGTCTTTCATCCCCTGTCTCACCCAACTGTGTTCTTATTGACAATGAAAGAATTTCTTACTCTCATTCCTGAGAAGAGCACAAAGCACAAGAAAGCATACACCACACATATTAAGTCAGGAAATTTGCATTCCTGGGGAAAGGGAGAAAATCTCTTCCTCCATCTCCATAGTCCATTTTCCTTCATCTTCTGACACTACATGTCAATAATTATCTACATTTCCTCCTTCTCTGGAAAGGGTTGCTGTGAAATGTCACATGTAAAGTTTGCCATAAAATCCCTCCTAAAAGTCTCCCAAGTCCTGGCATTGGAAGGTGGGGGAGGGGGTCCCTGTGCTGTGTCTGCTTTGAAACCACATGCTGGTCATACTGAATCTGCTTCCAGGAACTCTGCTTCGGGTTTTCTATGGAAGTAAACAGAGAGCGTCACCTCCTCTTACTATCCTGTCATCCATAAAACCCCATTACTTTCTATGAAGTTAGTTTCTCCAGGGAACTGATTCTCACAATCTCAGCTCTAGATTCCTTCGCTGGTATAATTTTCAATTCTCCTCTTTCTGGGAGGGCTCAAATAGAGTCTTACTTGGAAGCAAAGAAGTAAATGAAATGTGTTCTCTTAGTACCTTCCATAAGGGGTTCTAGGAGAGGGGAGGTGGTTACACCAGTGGTGCACATACAAGGATGGACGTGTATTAGGCTAGAAAGTAAAGGCTGGAAGAGGTTGCATTGCTGCTGTTTCTCTTTCTCTGCAAAACTCTTCTGCTTGAAGCAGATTTCTAGGGGCTCCAAACAGCCCAGCCTCTTAGCCATAATCTTCCCAGAGAGAAAACTCTTGAGGTTTCCTTGAGAGATGATGAAACTAAATATCAGGATTTGATACAAACACAAGCACCATGGCTGGGAGTGGAAGGCAGCTAATTCCTTATAACTGGCTGATCTCCTTCAGGATTTCTGTACATGCACACAACACACACACCAACACACACACACACACACACACACACACACACAGAGAAAGTCTAACAAACATGCTTATTTATAAATCTACTAGAAAAGAGTGCCCCAATACTTGCTGCATATTTTCACTCAAATTTAAACACATATGTCCATATCCTAGGCACATACATGACTTTCAATAGGTGCTTTATGAATGTACATGCCTGGACTACCCCCTTTCCAAGCTCCTGACCACAGTGTGGGGCAGAGTGAAGGTGAATGAAAGAATGAGTAGAAGCTTGCATGTGTCGCTAAGTGTTTCTCCAATGAGACTCCACAAAACAAATCGAAATTGTTTTCTCATGACTCACTATTTGGAATTATCTACCGCCCTTCAATTACCTCTATGCCATCAAGTTTCAGTGATCACCTACTCCTCTTTGAGCCACTACCCCACAGAGAGTGTGACTCAAGGCTTCACTGCATGAGCTTTGCTCAAACTTGGCACCAATCCTAGCTTCACAACTCACTTTGCATAAATTATTTATCCTCTCTGAGCATTAGTTTCAACTTTTGTAAAAAGAGCATAACAGTACTCACCTCATACAACTCTTGTATTAAATAAGTGATTATGGAAGATATTTGAGACAGAGTATAGTGCTGACTGCTCACCAAATGGCAGTTATTATTTTTGCCATCATTTTGGGGACATTGCAGATATAAACAAGTCATACATAAAAGAGATGTTCTTTTCCCTTAGGAGGATTTTAAATCTTAAATTGAGATGAGATAATACATAGAGAGAGGAAAGGACATGGAAACCTAAAATTCTTATTTTAACCCAAACATGCCACTTATTTTCCTAAATTCTGTTTTAAATTATTCAGATTTCAATGCTCTAATAAATTGGTTTTTCTTCTGTCATTTGTCATCCCCATGCCCACCATCTTATATACACCAAACTTCCACCTCAGTTTTTTTATTTCAGGAGTTGACTGGAGAATTCATGAGATAAAAACGATTTTGAGACTTCATTTTGTACATTGCCCTATTTCTGGACAGGGGCCCATCTGAGGCATTCCAATCCCAAGAGAGAGAGAGAGCAATGTGCAGGGCCAGCGAACCTGCTCCCTCCCATCTCCCCAGGTCACTGTCTAATCTCAGAAATTCTTCCTTATCTTCTGTCTCAATTTGTTTTCCTTCCATACTGGCCTCTCTTTACACTCATTCTGATTGAGAATGAGGTCCACAAACTCTCAAAGGCTGAAGAAAATTCTCAAATGCCCACCTGGTAACATTGTTGTATTGCTAACCAGCCCAGGACTCTGTAATTATAGGTTGCATACATTTTGTTGTTAATTATTTAAAATGTTCAAAAGTTTGGAAGAGCATGGAAGTTTTTGTGTGTGTCTCCCATCCAGAAAGTATGGCCAGATGAACATTAAACCATCCTGCACACCTAGGAAACTGATTTGAGGATTAACACAACAATCTGCACAACCTGAATCCCAGAACTCAGCAGGTAGGAGGCGAGGAGAGGCAAACTGGGGGAAAGAGAAGCCACAGAAAACAGGGAGCTGTTTTTGCTTGCAGAGAGAGGACGGAGCCAGGGAGAGAGTACAGGAAAATTAAGATCCCCCCCCCAAAGGCAGCTGGAGAAAAAGCGGAAAAGGCCACAAGGAAAGAACAAAAAAGGGAGAAAAGAACAAAAAAGGGAGAAAGGAGGGGGTCTAATTTCCTTTAAGACTCTATAAACACGTGGAGCACAGAGACTAAAACTCCGCATCTCATTACCTGGAGATGGCTCTGGTGGGAAGAGCAAATCCCCAGGAGCAGAGAGTGAGGTCCTAGAGGTCCTTGGGCCACACAGGGAGGGGCAGTTCCTCTGCTGGGAGGACACTGGGTAGAGGCTGTTCGGCCACCCCACAGGCAAAGGTCCCAGCAGACCCCAGAGAAGAAACCACATTTGCTGGTGCTGAACAAGGACGCTAAGGGTGAAGCCTGGTGCCAGATGTGTGTTAGGATTGTCCATAATCCCCGATATGCTGCTGCTACATCATTTTGTGAAAGTTTTCTGGGGCGGGCACCAGCCTCAGCCTCTGGGCATCGGCAGCAGCACAGTCCCATGAATGTTCCTAGGTGCAGCCTGCACCCAGCTGTTGCTCAGTGAGACCCTCCCACAGAGGAGCAGAAGGGGTCAAAGCTACCATCCCTCAGAAGTAAAGAGTCGGGAAAATAGCCACATCTGAGATAAAACTCAGGAGGGAGATACCACCTGGCAACCTGAAGCCTTGGTCACAGGCAGTGTAGAAGCAGGAGTGGAAGGAAGCTGGAGACAAAGTACGGGTATGCCATTGCTGATATAGTAGCACAAAGTTCTGACACTAGCAACTGGCAAGGTGGGTGATGCCATTTCCACCCCTTCCATGCTTGGGCATACACACACCACAACAATCTATCCCATCTGCTAAGCAGCGCCATCTAGTGGAGATTGGAGCTGTTACACTAAGTCCCGCACAACTGGGCCAACCTCCCTGTTGAGGAACACAAGTCTCTCTGCCTGCTTACTTATGGCCCCTAAGTGCTTATTAGTTAGACTTCTAGGGGAAAACAATGTAATTCCAATTTTGTTTCAATGTCTTTGCTAGTACACCTCTTCAATTTTTTCTTTTCAATTTCTTTTATTTTCCTTGCATACAAAATGAGGAAAATTTTATTTTTATTCTCATTTTTATTAAAAATATTCTTCCTCAATTTTTTATCTACAGTATTTTTTACTTTGGTTGTAAATTTTTCATATTCTATTTTACTTCCATCATTTCATTTTATTCTGTTTAATTGTATTTGTTTTTCAAATTTTCAAACGTTTTCCTTTTTCTCCTTTTTTTTCCTTTTTCTTTTCTTTCCCTTTTTTTCTTTAACCTATCAAGCTCTTTTCATCAACCAAAACAAAACACACCTAGGATCTAGCATTATTTATTTGATATCTTTTGTGTGTTGTTTTTTATTTTTTAATATTATTTTTTTACCTTATTAATTCCTTTTCTCCTTCAAAATGACACAACAAAGAAATTCACCCCAAAAGAAAGAGCAGGAAGAAATGACAGCCAGGGACATAATCAATACAGATACAAACCAGATACCTGAACCAGAATTTAGAATCACAATAATAAGAAAAGAGCTAGGATTGAAAATAGATTAGAATCCCTTTTTGTGAAGATAAAAGAAGTAAAAGCCAGTCAGGATGCAATAAAATATGCTATAACTGAGCTGCAGTCTCAAATGTGTGTCACGGCAACAAGGATGGGTGAGGTATCGCATGAATCAGTGATATAGAGGACAAACTTCTGGAGAATAATGTTACAGAAAAAAAGAGGGGGACAAAGACAAACGAGTATGATTTAAGAATTAGAGAACTCAGTGAGTCATTAAAAAGGAACAACATCAGAATCATAGGGGTCCCAGAAGATGAAGAGAAAAAGAGGTAGAAAGGTTATGTGACCAAATCATAGCAGAAAACTTTCCTAACCTGGGGAAACACAGACATCAAAATCCAGAAAGCACAGGGTACTCCCACTATGGTCAACAAAACCTGACCATCAACAAGGAATAACATAGTCAAATTCACAAAATACTCAGGTAAAGAAAGAATCATGAAAGCAGCAAGGGAGGGAAAAAAGGCCTTAACCTACAAGGGAAGAGAGATCAGGTTTGCAGCAGACCTATGCACGGAAACTTAGCCAACCAGAAAAGAGTGGCAGGACATATTCAATATGCTGAGTTGGAAAAATATGCAGCCAAGAGTTTTTTTTAATTTTTTTTTATGTTTTGTATTTTTTTATTTTAGAGAGAGAGAGAGCGTGACCAGGAGTCGGTGAGACAGAGAGGGAGATACAGAATCTGAAGACAGGCTCCAGGCTATCTGTCAGCACAGAGCCTGATGCAGGGCTCGAACCCACAACCATGAGATCATGTCATGAGCCAAGGTCGGAAACTTAATCGACTGAGCCACCCAGACACCCCGCGGCCAAGAATTCTTTATCCAGCAAGGTTATCATTGAAATACAAGGAAATATAAAAGTTTTCCAGTCAAACAAAAATTAACAGAGTTCATGATCACTAAACCAGGCCTGCAAGAAATTTTAAGAGGGACTCTCTGAGGAGAGAAAAGATGAAACAGAGAGAGAGACAGAGAGACAGAGAGAGAGATCGAACGTTTAGAACAGATGGATTTGACCAATATATTTAGACCTCTACATCCTGAGGCTATGGAATTTACTTTCTTCTCGAGTGTACATAGTACATTCTCCAAGATACACCATATACTGGCACATAAAGCAGCCCTCAGTAAATATAAAAGAATTGAAATCATACCATGCACACTTTCAGATAACAAATCTATGAAACATCAAACCAATCACAGGAAAAAGTCTGGAAAACCTCCAAAAACGTGGTGGTTAAAGACTATCCTACTAAAAAAAAATGATTGGGCCAATCAGGTAATTAGACAAGAAATGAAAAAATATATGGAAATGAATGAAAAGGAAAATACAACAATCCAATCTCTTTGGGATGCAGCAAAGGCAGTCCTGAGAGGAAAGTAGATAATAATCCAGGCCTATTTCAAGAAACTAGAAAAATCTCAAATACAAAATCTAACAGCGCACCTAAAGGAACTAGAAGGGGAGCAGCAAGAGCACCCCAAACCCAGCAAAAGAAGAGAAATAAGAAAGATTAGGGCAGAAACAAACAATAGAGAATAAAAAAAAAGAGTTGAACAGATCAATGAAAACAAGGGTTGATTTTTTGAAAAAATAAACAAAACTGAGAAACATCTGGCCAGGCTCCTCAGAAAGAAAAGAGACAACATCCAAATAGAAAAAATCATGAATGAAAATGGAGCTATTACAACAAATCCCTCAGAAATACAAGCAATTAGCAGGGAATACTATGAGACATTATATGCTAACAAACTGGACAACCTAGAAGAAATGGATAAATTCCTAAACACACATGCACTACCAAAATTCAAACGTGAAGAGATAGAAAACGAAAACAGACCCATAACCAGTGAAGAAATTGAAACAGTTATCAAAAAATCTCCCAACGAATAATAGCCCAGGGCCAGATGGCTTCCCAGGGGAATTCTACCAGACATTTAAAGCAAAGTTAATGCCCATTCTTCTCAAGCTATTCCAAAAAAATAGAAATAGAAGGAAAATTTCCAGATTCATTCTATGAAGCCAGCATCACATTAATTTTCAAACCGGACAGAGACACAGCAAAAAAAGACAAATACAGGCCAATATCCTTTCTGAATAGAGATGCAAAAATACTCAACAAGACACTAGCAAATCGAATTCAACATCATATAAAAAGAAGTATCCACCATGATCAAGTGGGATTCATTCCTCAGTTACAGACCTGGTTTAATATTCCCAAATCCATCAACATGATACATCACATTAACAAAAGAAAAGATAAAAACCATATGATCCTGTCAATGGATGCAGAAAAAACATTTGACAAAATACAGCATCCTTTCTTAATAAAAACCCTCAAGTAAGTTGAGATAGATGGAAATTACTTAAACATCATAAAAGTCATTTACGAGAAGCCCATAGCTAATATCATCCTTAATGGGGAAAAACTGAGAGCTTTCCCCCTGAGACCAGGAACACGACAGGGATGTCCACTCTCACCACTGTTGTTTAGCATAGTGCTGGAAGTCCTAGCATCAGCAATCAGACAACTAAAGGAAATAAAAAGGATCAGAATAGGCAAAGATGAAATTAAACTTTCACTTTTCACAGATGACATGATACTCTACATGGAAAACCTGACAGACTCTACCAGAAGCCTACTAGAAGTTATCCATGAATTTAGGCAAGCCGTTGGGTACAAAATCAACATACAGAAATTGGTTGCATTTTTATACACCAATAGTGAAGCACCAAAAAAGAAAAATAAAGAAACTGATCCCATTCACAAATGCACAAAAAACCAATAAAATACCTAGGAATAAACCTAACCAAAGTTGTAAAAGATCTATATGATTAAAAGTATAGAAAACTTATGAAGAAAATTGAAACAGACACAAAGAATGGAAAAATATTCCATGCTCATGGATCAGAAGAAGCAGTATTGTTGAAATGTCATTATTACCAAGAGCAATCTACACATTCGATACAAACCCCATCAAAATTGCACCAGCATTCTTCTCAAAGCTAGATCAAACTATCCTAAAATTCATATGGAACCACAAAAGACCCCAAAAAGCCAAAGTGATATTGAAGAAGAAAACCAAAACGGGACACATCACAATCCCAGACTTTAGCCTCTACTACAAAGCTGTCATCATCAAGACAGTATGCTATTGGCACAAAACCAGACACATAGACCAATGGAATAGAATAGAGAACCTAGAACTGGACCCACAAATGTATGGCCGATTAATCTTTGACAAAGCAGGAAAGAGTATCCAATGGAAAAAAGATAGCCTCTTTAACAGGTGGATCCTGAGCAGACTGGCTAGAGGATTATCAGTGTTGTTTATTTTTTCAAAAAACCATCTCTTGTTTCATTAATCTGTACAACCGTGTCTTTTATTATATATTGGTTATTTCTGCCCTAATATTTATTTTTTCTCTTCTCCTGCTGCTTTTGGGGTGCTCTTGCTGCTCCCCTTCTAGTTCCTTTAGGTGCACTGTTAGATTTTGAATTTGTACTTTTTCTAATTTTTTGAAATAGGCCTATATTACTATATACTTTCCTCTCAGGACTCCCTTTGCTGTGTCCCAGAGAGTTTGGATTGTTGTATTTTCCTTTTCATTTGTTTCCATATATTTTTAAATTTCTTCTCTAGTTGCCTGATCGGCCCAATCATTGTTTAGTAATGTGGTTTTCAACCTCCATGTTTTTGGAGGTTTTCCAGACTTTTTCCTGTGATTTATTTCATGTTTCATAGCATCGCGATCTGAAGTGTGCATGGTATAATCTCAATTTGTTTATGTTTATGGAGGGCTGCTTTATGCCCCAGTATGTGATCTATCTTGGAGAATGTGCCATGTGCAGTCAAGAAGAAAGTGAATTCCCTAGTCTCAGGATGCAGAGTTCTAAATACATCTATCTATTCCATCTATTCCAATGTACCATTCAAGTCCACTGTTTCTTTAGTGATTTTCTGTCTGGTTGATCTATCCACTGCTGTCAGTGGAGTATTAAAGTTCCCTGCAATTAGCACATTCTTATCAATAAGATTGTTTCTGTTTGTGATTAATTGGTTTATGTATTTGGGTGCTCTGGAATTCGGTACATGGATGTTTATAATTGTTAGCTCTTCCTGATGGAGAGACTCTGTAATTATTATATAATGTCCTTCTTCATCTTTTTACTGCCTTTACTTTAAAGTCCAGTTTGTCCAGTATGAGGATGGCTACTCAAGCTTTCTTTTGACTTCCAGTCGCATGATACTTATTTCTCCATTCCCTAACTTTCAATCTGAAGGTGTCTTCAATCTGAGTCTGTTGTAGACAGCAAATAGATGGATTTTGGTTTTTTATCCATTCTGATACCCTGTGTCATTTGATTAGAGTATTCAGTCCATTTACATTCAGTGTTATTATTGAAAAATATGGTTTATGGTCATTGTGTTCTCTGTAGGGTTCTAGTTTTAGTGGTTTCTCAGGTACCTTGTATTCCTTGCAACATTTCCCTTATAGAGTTCCTCTTAGGATTTCTTGTAGGCTGGTTTGGGAAAGGAATGGTGACTCCCCAAGCCCGTCTCAAACCAACTGTTGCAAGCCATTCTTTTGACCCAATCTCCCTGTGGCATGGGCGGGCTAAGTTGTTTTTTCCAAGCCCCCCCCCTCATTTCCAAATCCTAGTCCATGCACTTTAGTGTTACCACCTGAGATGAGATGTACTCCTGCAGGTGGGTGGCTTTCTACCCAGGATTGAGTAAGGGGACTGGGGAACAGCTTCCTTGTGGCACTGCCTGGAATCGACGCACCACTGATCCCAAGGAAAAATGCGCCTGCTAAAGGGAATGATTTTCTCTCCCTACACCCAGCGGTTATATAAGGGATGATAATATCCCTCTACATTCCAGACTTGGGTTTTTCTTTTCCCTAGAAACCGCTATACGAGTGTTTTCAGTCTCTCTGTGTCTTCCCCTTGTCTCTCCGTGACTCTGTGCAGCTCTGCTTGCTCTCCCCGGCTCTGTGCTGGGCTCGAGCTCCCTCCTCTCAGGGCCTCCAGCCCCAGCCCATTTTTATTTCCCTAGTTTGCACTCACTCTGACACCTGTCAGCCTGTCTTCCTTGTGAACTCTGTGTCTTTTCCTCCCACTCTTGCAGATCAGAGTATTGTAGATTCAGTCTTTCCCAGTTTGACAGATGCAGTTGGGTGAAGATTA
>PISW01015546.1:0-16412 GCA_004023785.1 Mungos mungo
GGGCGCCTGGGTGGCTCAGTTGGTTAAACATCCGACTTCGGCTCAGGTCAGATCTCACGTTCGTGGGTTCGAGCCCCGCATCAGGCTCTGTGCTGACACCTAGCTCAGAGCCTGGAGCCTGCTTCCAGTTCTGTGTGTCCTTCTCTCTCTGCCCCTCCCCCTCTCATGCTCTGTCTCTCTCTGTATCAAAAAAATAAATTAAAAAAAAAACATTAAAAAAAAATTTAAAAAAAAAAACCAGATCTAATTTTAAGCAAAGAATAAAGGAAAAGAAGTCTTCGGCTTCTCCGCCGAAACAGCTGGAGTTTGAGGTTCTGGATCCTGTTGGATACCTCACTTTCCACTTGACAATTAACCCATGTTTTTACCCAGGAAGGGGAAAATCTCATATCAAATAGTGGAAGAAATAACCAGGTTTTTGAGAATGTTGAAAGTCATCCAACAACCCCTTTCCAAGTGGGAAAATAATGCATATTTTAGAAGAGAAAATGCAATCATATGGCTTCCCTAAGTTTCTCAAGCACCAAGCATCACCCACCTCTGTACCCTTCAAAAAGTGGCAGGTGGACTGTAAGTCAGGAAAAGCAGCCACCTCAGGCTGCAATGTCTGCATATCGGTGGATCCCATACTGCTTCCCAGTTCCCTGTCAGTACGGAGAAATGGACTTTGCCAGACTTCAGTTCACATGAAGCAAGACACCTCACTCAAGTCTAACATGAAGCTAATTTAGATGGCAAGATTTAGGGGTGGGCAACAATTTTGGCTCAAAATTTTCCAGCAACCAACCCAAAAACGCTGTTAATAGTGGCTATCATATAAAACAAACCCAAAGAATAACTGATAGAGACTAGAAATCTATTTCTCGAGTTCCTATTTTTTTAAAAAATGGTCCTCTCAACAATACTGTCTTAGAGCTCAATAGGGGGTTTCACAGCCTGTTCTTATGGGACTGTCAATATGGGGAAGTGTCAGCGAGCCCAAAGATAACTCTGTAACAAGAATTTTACAGAAAGTCAACACATTACAGCAGGGTAAGTACAGTGAGAGGAAAAAATACAAAATAACCCCAAAAGTAAAGTGATTAACTCTTACTGGTATGTGGCAGGTCAAGAAAAGTTTCCTGGAGAAAGAGACATCTGAAAGGAATTTTGATAAGTGTAACCTGGAATTTTCCAAGTAAGCAGTAGAAGGGGAAGATTCCAGGCAAAGAAAACCACAAGAAAGTAAAGGCAGGGAGTCATGAATCAGCATGTTTTCATAAAGATCTATATCTATAATCAGATTAACTGACTGGAGAAAAGGGTGAAACAGGCAGACCCAGGAGAGGTGAGCGATATCAAGGAATGCCTTCTGTACTTTGTTAGAGATTTGATGTTTATTATGAAACAAACAAAATTACCTAAATTCTAAATGAAGGGATTAAAAATAGTCATGAAGATGAGAGAATAAACTTAAGGTTGTCTGGGAGGTAGAATTTACACTAAGTATTGAGTAATAAAATGAAGAGGTTGAGGCAGAGGTAAGAATGTAAGTGAGTCAGGGGCACCTGGATGGCTCAGTCAGTTAAACATCCAACTCTTGGTTTTGGCTCAGGTCATGATCTCATGGTTCATGAGACCGAGCCCCACAATCTGGCTCTGTGTTGTGAGTGTGGGTCCCACTTGGGATACAACTGGGATCCTCTCTCTCTTTCTCTCTGCCGCTCCCCCCACCTCAAAATAAATGAAAAACATTTTTATAAATATTTTTAAAGGCATTTTTTAATATCCACCATGAACCTGATGCTATTTAAGTGCTAGAGATACATGAGTGAACAAGACAGACACAGTCTCTTTCCCACAAAGCTTATGGTTAAATACATATTGGTTATATGATTCAAGACTTTCAGGAACACAGCTAACCCATTAATCAATAAGGGGAAATTTTTTAAATATTGAGTCACTGACAAAGAGAAATGAAATGAATGTATAAAGATCTAAAATTTAAACCTTTTTTTTTTTTAAGTAAAGGAAACAAAAGAAGCATAGTAAAATCTTACATAAAATCAGTGGCAAATTATAGCCCGTAGATGTCAGCAAAGACCCACCCTGTGGGCAAGAAAACATTTTACCAGAAGAGGTTGTATTTTAATTTCTGCCTTGTGTCTTTCCCCTCCATATATTCATTTTTGTTTTATGTTCTCCATGTCTTAATAGCTTATAGTATGTACCCAAAGCAATATTTCCTGCTATTTCATCTATTTATTGAATATATTTTGTTTTGTGAATTTTATTCAACTCACTGACCAATTCTGGCAATCTAGTTTTGCTCTTCTCTCTACTCTAAAGGACTTTTTGTCTATAATAGAAAACCTAGTGTTTCGTGGTATACAGGCACCAATTGTTTTCTAAAACACTGGTTTCCAAAATGTAGTGTGTGCACTGCAGCGAACGTACACAAGGTATTATGGGAAGGAAATATTAGGATTCCTATTTATATATTTCTGGCAACTTTTAAACCTCCTATTTGTCTATGTTGTGGTACACATAATCAAGTCATATTACTTGTACATATGGATAATTTATGATAATTTATAAATAAACATATGCACATAGGTTCTCAAATATTTTTTAGTGAGTGAGCTGTCTTAATCCATTTGGGCACTGTAACAAAATACCAGAGACTGGGCAGCCCATACACAACAAATTTATTTCCCATAGTTCTGGAGACTGAGAAGTTCAAGGTCAGGGTACCAGAATGGTTTCATTCTGATGAAAGCCTTCTTCCTGATTCATAGCCAGTGCCTTCTCACTCTGCCCTGAAATGGAGGCAGGGTCAAGAGAGGTCTGGAAAGGTCTCTTTTATAAGGACACTAACCCCATTCGGGAGGGCTGCATCCTCATGACCTAAGCACCTCCCAAAGGCCCTACCTCTTAATACAGTCACATTAGGCAAAAAGATTTCAACATGCATTTGGGAAGACACAAGTATTTAGACCATGGTAAGTGCTTTGTGCTTTTTTTAAAAAATTTGAGCGCCATAGTTCAAATGTGTGTTTTGTCTTGACTACATAATTTTAGTGTATGTTCTTCCAGGGAGTGGTGGTGTCTTACTTCTCTTACCTTTTCCAAGGGATTTTGTATGTGTAAATGCTGATATTTATTGACCGCCACTGACATACAATTCTCTTCTTCAAACCATCAATGTAGAGGCCACCCTTTGAATGTGCTTTGGAAGCATTTTCATTAAAGCTAAGGATAGCTTAGAAAATGTTAATTAAAAATTAAAAGTGAAACAAAGATGTTTTCCTTTGTACCAGCAGAAATAAGACTTAATGAAAAACTTCAGTAGTAAATGTAGAAGTCATATTGTAAGTAGGGCAATGGGAAGGATTAGATAAAGCCATGCCAGCGGCCTCAAACCAAAGAATGTCCAGTTGCCCCAGTTAATGCATATTTGGTGCTATTTTCCATTGATAAGAATAACTCATAATTAACCTAACCGGCTTACCCAGGCTTTCTTAAAACCTCAGTGTACATAGGAATTTCTAGGACGTAAGCTAGAAGCAAATTCTGTTTCACCCATGGGATTCTGAATCAGCAAGTCAGGAGGGCCAGAAATTTGCGTTTTCATCAAGTAACCTGGAAGACTCTAGGCCGGCTACCTGAAACACAACTCTGAGGTGAATGTCCTAGACAAGATTATTCTACCTTGTCGCCAGCCATGCGAATCTGAGCAAAAAGCAGATCTAAGAACTCATTTACCAGTCTGTTACCCTTACCACCCTTACTTGATCACACCCAACTGTGATCAAAGTGTGAAGAAACAGTGTATGTGCTTCCCTCAGAGATGATCGCATGGCCAGCAGTGAGACGGTTCAGCTCCCTCGGAACCAGGTGGGGACTGTGGGCCTGGCGCCCCAGCACTAACTGTGCTCCTCCATGTGCCAGCTGTGTATTTCATAATATTTACTTGATAAAGCACTGCTCAGTATTGAGCCTCATCTCCTCCTGGCCCAATCCATGTGGCCTTGGCTGATCTTTTATCCATTAGGTAGACCACCTTCTGGCTCCCCTGTCTTCCCAACAGATGTGAACAGGAGAAACCCTGGAGCAGAGCGAGATGCCCCTGTGTGAAAACCACGGAGACTCGCCTGTGTGTGCCGGGAATGGGGAGGGCCGGATCCAGGGATGGAAGCAGCCCTGGGAAGACACGATGCAGGGGGACCTTTCCAAACTAGACTCTTATCTCCCTCACGCGTGCCTTGGGACGTCACTGCCTCCCCTTCGCACGTAAACCGAAATCAGACAGCATTTGCTCCTCGCTAAGTCAAGTAACTGAAGAAACCAGGTGTTAGCCTGGGGTCTTCACTTTTCCATTACCTGTCACCGCTGCCACAGCGGTCAGAGAGCCTGCCTGCTCCTGAGACCCGACGGACAGAATAGCTGCGACTAGAGAGTTCCACAGTGCTTCTGAGTCCCCCCAAGGCTGGACCCGGAACGACAGTCCTTCACCCCTTTCCCACGATATGTCACACCCACAAACTCGCTGTTACCCGTGTGGAGACATGAGCTCACAGACCCACAGAATTAGACAGCTGAGGACTAAAACTGCTGCAAATCCAACGCCATATAGTATCTACTGCAGAATTCAGAAAAAGATGAAACAAGAACTTAAGATGGTAAACACACTTAACAAAATAGTAGAAGATATAAACCAAACTGGTAATTCATAAAAATAAATGGATACTATTAGAGGCTGAAATGATAACAGTTTATGCGGCAAACACTGTGGATGGAGAAGGCAGACGGATGAAGCTGAAGCAGAAATGGTGAGGTGGAAGCCGAGATGGAAGAAGAGGGCAGGAGAGAATAAATATATTGAAAATATAACAGAGAACCCAGCAAAATGGAGGGTAGAAATAGAAGTCTTGACATCTGGATAATAAAAGATCATGGAGTGAGAGAGTAAAAGAGAAGAATACATATTTGAGGAAATAGTGACTAACGGATTTACCAATATTACATAAAGATGAAAGCCTTGGAATAAAGGGCTCAAAGAACACCAGATAGGAGCAGTAAGAAGCGTTCCACACCTGGGATCACTATAATGGGACAGAGAAATCTGCTAAAAGTTCACAGAAAGAAATCAGATCGCTTCAACAGAATAAGAATCAGATTGACATTACACTTTTCAATAGCATCGATTCTATGCATGGAGACAATATTTTAGTGAAGGAATATAAACTTCAACCTAGAACTTTATATACATCTAAATAAGGTGAAATACATTTCAAAAAAGGTGGCATAATAAATATATTTTTTTGCATACAAAGCCTTAGAATCCAAAGATGTATATTAAATAAAACACTCTTGGAAGAAGTACTCAAATAAGAAGACACTCAAATTAAGGAGGTTGCAACAAAGAATATGGGAATGAGGGTGATTTGACAACAGTTCCAGGATCATATTAAGAAAAAGGGTAAGTGTGTGTGTGTGTGTGTGTGTGTGTGTGTCTGTGTCCAGATTTTGAAATCTTCACTTCGTCAGGGAATTGGCATTTGTGTGAGAGAAGGAAAACATCAAAGGACAGGTAATGGATGTGTAGTAATTATTTTACAACGTACACATATATTAAATCATCACATTGTACAGCTTTTTAAAAGTTACACTGTGTGGGGCACCTGGGTGGCTCTGTCAGTTAAGCATCCAACTCTTGATTTTGGCTCAGGTCATGACCTTGTGGTTCATGGCATCAAGCCCTGCATCTGGGCTCTGAGCCTGCTTGGGATTCTCTCTCTATCCCTCTCAGTCTGCTCCTTCTCTGATCTCTCCCGCTCTCTCTCTCTCTCTCTCTCTCTCTCTCTCTCTCTCTTTCAAAGTAAATAAATAAAAACTTTAAAAGTTACACTGTGTAACTTAAATATATGTGATCTTTATTTGTTAATCATAAACCTCCATAAAGCTGGATGAAAAAAATTTAAATAAATGCATTTAAAAAGAAAATCAGAAGGACATACATTCTGCTAAAGAATTTGGGGTCAAGATATAAATATTAATGGATTTAATAAATTCATAAAGGTAAGTAAACATGAGTGTATGTTTTAAAATAAAGCCAGCCCTCATAAGAACAGAATAAGTAAATATAACTTTTAATCCAGCAGGAAAAGAAATCAGTCCATCAAATGGAAAGTGAGAAAAAAAGAGAAACAATATACATTAGATACAAAATAAGAAAGGAGTTGCAAAAATAAGTCTTAATATAGTAGCAGTTACCAATTAAAAGACAGAAGCATGGATAATGAAGGAAATAAAAAGATCAAATCATGTGTTATTTACAATAAATACAAATAAAGCAGGAAGATACATAAAGGCTGAAATTAAAAGGAAGAAAAAGATTTACCAGGTGGCAAATATGACCCTCAAAAAGTTGGACAACAATCTCAGTACACAAGAAAATAGATTTTAAGGTTTAAAAAAAGGGCTTTGATAAAGGACCAAAAAAAGATTTTTATATAATTAAAAAGAAACAACAGAACAAGAAGAAATAGCAATTATAAATATACATATAATCAATAATATAGCCTCACAGTTTATAAAGCAATAACTGAAAGAACTATATGTAGAAGTTGCAGTTGGTGATTTTAACAAACCCTTAATCAAAAACTGGTATACAGAAAAATAACCAAAGATCTTAAAGAGCAGAACAAATAAAATTATTTAAGTTTGCTTATTAATCAAGCCTCTACGATTAGGAAAATTGAGAACTCTTCCAGATTAGAAGTGACTAAAGAAACAAGGCAATTTACTGAAATGCATGATTCTGGATCACAGGGCAGAGGATAAAAGGAGTGAGGAGACTACAAAGATCTTTATTGAGAAAATTATTAAAATTTGATTATGTATTGTGAATGAGATAATAGTATTATACCAAAGTTTAATTACCTGAGTTTATCACTCTCCTGTATTTATATTAAAGAATGTCCTTGTTCTCAAAAATGCACTAAAATATTTAACAGGAAAGAAGTATGATGTCTGCAACCTACTTTGAAATGATTAGAAAATAACATTAGAGGGGTGTCTGGGTGGCTCAGTCTGGTAAGCCATCCGACTTCAGTTCAGGTCATGACCTCACAGTTTATGAGTTTGAGCCCCGCATCGGGCTCTGTGCTGACAGCTCAGAGCCTGGAGCCCACTTCGGATTCTGTGTCTCCTCTCTCAGCCCCTCCCCAACTTGTGCTCTGTCTCTCTCTGTCTCTCAAAAATAAATAAATGTAAAAAAAAAATTTTTTTAAGCATTAGAGAGACAAAAACCAAGAAAAAGAAAGCAAACAAACATAGCAAAATGTCAAAAGTGACTGAAGTGTCATAGGAATTTTTTTTTTTGCTGCTCATAATTTTTCTGTAAATTTGAAATTATTGCAAACTAAAAAGTTTTACAGGGGTGCCTAGGTGGCTCAGTCGGTTAAGCGTCCAACTTCAGCTTGGGTCATGATCTCACAGTTCATGGGTTCGAGCCCCGTGTTGGGCTCTGTGCTGACAGCTCAGAGCCTGGAGCCTGCTTCAGATTCTGTGTCTTCCTCTCTCTCTCTGCCCCTCCTTTGTTTGCACTCTGTCTCTCTCTCAAAATAAACATTAAAAATTTTTTTTTAAGTTTTACATTTTTATAAATAACATTTGACTTAAAATCAAAATTACAAAGAATGTAAGGAATAATTAGAACTGACTAGACATTAAAACACTATATATCAAAATTTGTCAGATATGATTAAAGGAAAATTTTTTACCTAAAAATATACTTATCAGAAAACTAAAAATAAATGCATAAGTAAAATGAACTAAGCATTCAACTCAAAAATTAGGTAAAGCAAAACAGAATAAACCCCCCAAAAAGAGGAAGGAAATAATAAAGATAAGAATAAAGATCAACAAAACAGAAAACTAAAGGCAAGTTAAGGAAAACAAAAGCTGGCCCTTGAAAAGATACAGATATGCGTTGTTCCAGAAAAGCTGCACGGCTCACTGTATTAAAGAATTTTTATTATAAAATAAATAAGGAAATACAAGAAAAGCAAGTTTTATGTCCATGCTTTATAAAAGTAACACACCCTCAGTAACTAAATAAAACAAACAGTAAATATGTAGCTCTCAGATAATCAAAAAAGGTTTATCATATAAGTGTAAAAATGTTTTGCATTAAAAATATCTCTCAACATAATCCCCCATATTAGGATATTAAGAGGGAAATATATATAATTAAATAATCAATGATGGAAATTATTTTTTAAGTTTCAACATCTACTTGTGATTTTTTTATAAAATAAACTCTTAGAAAACTAGGAATAAAAGGAAACCTATTTAATTTAGCAAAGATTGCATGTAGAAACTTACAGCAAGGACTTCTTCTGGGAAGATGGAGTACATCAACTTCTCCCTATTGCTCCCACTCAGTACAACTAAAACCCCTCGACATTGTACAGAAAACAAACATAAAAAGATTCTGAAAGGTGGAGATAAGAAGGCAGACCATGTGAGACACCAGGACCTGAGGCACAATACAATGGTGAGTTTCCTGGGCTCTGCCTGATACAACCCAAATGTGGACCTGAAGAAACTGACAACTTGGAAAGGCCAACTAAACAAATAAACAAAAGAACAAAAACAAAAGCCCCAAAAGACTGATGTCACTAGCTCAAAGGCTGATATCACTAGTCAACAGTCTGATTATCACTAGTCAAAAATCTGGTATCACTAGTGAAAAGACCAGGACAGAGGCAGCCTGTCAAGACCAAAAACTTTTTAAATTTTGTTAATGTTTTATTTATTTTTGATGCAGAGAGAGACAGAGCATGAGAGGGGGAGGGGCAGAGAGAGAAGGAGACATAGAACCAGAAGCAGGCTCCAGGCTCTGAGCTAGCTGTCAGCACAGAGCCTGACGCAGGGCTCAAACCCACGAACATGAGATCTGACCTGAGCCAAAGTCGGAGGCTTAACCAACTGAGCCACCCGGGCACCCCTGCCAAAAACTTTTAGAAAATACCTGCTCTGCTCTGCAAACACCATAGGAATAACTGTGGCCCCATTCCTACTCACACCAGAAAGACAGAACAGGACACCCAGACTTCCACCCTCCTAAGAATGTAACATGACACCGCAGTGGTGTCCAAAAGACCAATTAGGAGACCAATAATTTCATTTCATCAGACCAGTAATAAGGGCCTCTCCCCAAGGCGCTAGTGGAATGGTATGTAAGAAGAGAACTCTCACACCTGCCCAGCAATAATGGTAATAACTAAAAGAAGTTCTTTAAACAGAAAGAAAATTATGAAAGAGGAACCTTGAAACATTAAGAATGAAGAACAAGATAAGCAAGAAATATGAGTAACTACATTAAATTCTTCTTCTCTTGCATTTTCTAATTTCTGTTAGGTGGTTGGATCAAAAATTATAACACTGATGTGGCTCTAAATGTGTGTAGAGAAAATATTTAAAACAAGTAAACGACACATAAGGGAGGGGAAGGGACATAAAGAGAGGTGAGGTTTCTATACTCCACTCAAACTGGTAAATGATGACACCAGTAGAGCATGATAGTTATGTATGTATAATGTAATACCTACAGCAGCCACTGGGAAATGATATGCAAAGAGATACATTCAAAACCACTATAAATTTTTTGATGTTTATTTTTGAGAGCGAGAGAGAGAGAGAGAGAGAGAGAGAGAGAGAGAGAGAGGAAGACACAGAATCCAAAGCAGGCTCCAGGTTCTGAGCCATTAGCACAGAGCCCGACCTGGGGCTGGAATCCATGAATCATGAGATTATGTCCTGAGCCAAAGTCAGACAGTCAACCGACAGAGCCATCCAGGTACCCCTCAAAACCTCTATAGATAAGTAAAAATGGAATTATAAAAAATGTTCAAATAAGCCACAGAAAGGCAGGAAAAATAAATGGAGAAATGAGAAACAGAGAGAACAAATAGAAAACAAAAAATTAAATGGCAGAATTAAGCTCTAGCATATTGCTATGAATTGAATTGTGTCCCTAAATTCACATACTGAATCCCTAACCCCTAATGTATTTGGAGATAAGGCCTTGATGGAAGTAATTAAAGATAAACGAGGTTGTAAGGGTAGGGTCCTGATATGATAGGATGTGTCCTTTTAAGAAGAAACACCAGACAGCTTGTTCTTTTTTTTTTTTTAATATCTTTATTTTGAGAGACAAAGACAGAGAGTGAGTGGGGGAGGGGCAGAGAGAGAGGGAGACACAGAATCTGAAGCAGCCTCCAGGCTCTGAGCTGTCAGCACAGAGCCCAACATGGGGCTCGAACCCATGGACTGTGAGATCATGACCTGAGCTGAAGTCAGACACTTAACTGACTAAGCCACCCAGGTGCCCCCCAGACAGCTTGGTCTTATTCTCTCTGCCACCCTCCATCCTTCATGTGAGACAGAACCAGAAGGCGGCCAAATAAAAGCTAGAGAGGGAGCTCTCGCCAATCATGCTGGTACTCCAATCTCAGACTTCCAGCTTCCAGAAATATAGGAAAATAAGTTTCTGTTGCTTTGTTGTTTAAACCACCCAGTCTAGGGTATTTTGTTATGGCATCCCAATATACATATATATATATATATAGATAGATATAGATCAATAATTAATATATCAATAATTATATTAAATGTAAGTGGTCTAAATTCATCAATTAAAGGCAAAAATTGGTGGATTTTTTAAGTGAACCAAAGATATATCTAAAAAAATCCAGTTCAGTTCATATATAGGCAAGTTAAAAGTAAAGCTTGGAAAAAGATATTATTCAATCACTAATCAAAGGGAAACATGAGTGAGTATACTACTATCAGATAAAATAAACTTCAGAGTAGAGAAAATTATCAGAGACAGGTTGGGACATTTTATAATGATAAAAGGGTCAATCTACCAAGAAGACATAACAATCATAAACACTTAAGCACAAAACAACTGTTCAAGCTGCAAAATATGTGAAGCAAAAATTGATGAAATCCACAATTATAGTTGGAGACTTCAAAATAACTCTCTCCAAAAGTAACAGAGTGAATAAATAGAAAATCACCAAGGATACATAACTTAGCAATATCGTCAACCAATAGGGTCTAATTCACATTTATAAAACACTCCTTCTAACAACATCAGAAAACACATTCTTTTCATGTGCCCAAGGAACATACATCAAGATGGATATATCTGGGGCCATAAAACAAATGTCAATAAATTTAAACAAATTGAAATCATACAAAGTATGTTCTCTGACCACAATAAAATTAAGCTAGAAATCAGTAACAGAAAGATGACAGGAAAATCTCCAAACACTTGGAAAATAAACAATCATTCTAAATAATCCATGGATCAAAGAGTACATTTCATGGGAAATAAAAGATACACTGAATTGAATAAAAACAAAAATGCAATACTAAGCTTATGGAACACAGGTAAAGCAATACTTAGAGGGAAATTTATAGCATTAAATGTATGCATTTAAAAGAAAGAAAAGTGTCGGGGCTCCTGGGTGACTCAATCAGTTAAACATCCGACGTTGGCTCAGGTCATGATCTCACAGTTCATGAGTTCGAGCCCCGCATTGGGCTCTCTGGTGTTAGCACAGAGCCCACTTCAGATTCTCCATCTCCCTCTCCCTCTAAGAGTACGCCCCTACCCCGTTCACACACTCTATCAAAAGTAAATAAACATTTTTTAAAACTTTTAAAAAAGGAAAATCTCAAACCAATAATCTAAAGCTTGTACCTCAAGAACCTAGGAAAAGATCAAACACAAAGCAAGCAGAAGAAAGGAAATAATAAAAATAAAATCATAATTCAATAAAATTGAAGACAGAAAAACAATAAGGAAAATCAATGAAACAAAGAACAGATTCTTTGAAAGAACAATAAATTGACCAAACTCTAGCAAGACTGACAAAGAAAAAAAAGAAAGAAAACAGAAATTACCAATATCAGTGATGAAACAGTTAATATCACTACAGACCCTGTGGATATCAAAAGGATAATAAAGGAATACTACAAACAACTCTACAAGCATAAATTTGAGAATTTAGACAAAACGGACTAGTTCCTCAAAAAAGGAAGCTACTACAACTCACCCAATATGAAACAGATAACTTGAATAGCCCTATGTAACTTTTAAAGTGTTGAATTTGGAATTTGAAATTGAAACTCCTAAAAGGGAAATTTCTGAGCCCAGATGGTTTCATTGGAGAACTCAACCAAACATTTAAAGAAGAATTAATATCAGGGCACCTGAGTGGCTCAGTCAGTTAGGCAGCAGACTTCGGCTCAGGTCATTGACCTCCCAGTCTGTGGGTTCAAGCCCTGCATTGGGCGCGATGTTGACAGCTCAGAGCCTGGACCCTGCTTCAAATTCTGCTTCTCTGGCTCTCTCTGCCCCTCCTCCGCTTGTGCTCTGTCTCTCTCTCTCAAAAATAAACATTAAAAAATGTCTTTAATAAATAAAAAGGAATTAATACTAATTCTACACAATCTCTTGCAGAAAATAGAAGAGGAGGAAACACTTCCCAATTCATTTTATGGAACTAATATTACTCTCATACCAAAACCCAATGAAAAAGAAAACTATATACCTATATCATTAACGTAAGCCCAAAAAATCCTTAACAAATTATTAGTCAATAGGATTCAACAGTATATTTAAAAAACCAGTAAACACTACAATCATTGAGGTTTTTTCCAGGGATGCAAAGCTGGTTCAGAATTCAAAAATCAATCTGTGTAATTTACCATATTATCAGGCCAAAAAATAAAAAAGATCATTTCAACATGGTTATATCAACCAATGGAGGAGAGGCACTTCATTAAATGTAATGCCCATTCATAATTTTGTTTAAACTCAGAAAAAAATAGGAATAAAGGGAACAGTCTCAACTCGCTAGGAAAAAGAAAACAAAAAAGAAAAAGAAAGAAAAAGCCCCTAGAGCTGATGTTATACTTGATGGTGAAGGACTGATGCTTTTCCTGTGAGCCCAGGGACAAGGCAAGATACCGGCTCTTGACACTCTTATTCAACTTGGTGTTAGAATTTCTAGCCAGTAAATAATGCAAGAAAAGAAAAGAAAAGGCAAACAGATTGGAGAAGGAGAAGCAGCAGCAGCAGCTCAACCTAAAATGGATTATACTTGAATGTAAAATATAATTTTTTTTGAAAAACTAAAGGGAAATCTTTAGGATGTAGACCTAAGCAAAAAATTCTCAGAGTTGACAACAAAAGCATGATTCATAAAAGGAAATATTAATAAATTGGATCTCATCAAATTAGAAACATGTGTTCTGTGAAAGACCTATGAGGAGGTTGAAAAGATACACAATGGGAGAAATTATTTCCAAGCCACGTGTCCAAAAGAGAACCAGGAGCACCTGGCTGGTCGCAGGAGCACGTGGCTCTTGATCTCCCAGTTGTGAGTTTGAGCCCTACATTGGGTGTAGAGATTGCTTAAATAAATCAACTTTGAGAGAGAGAGAGAAGAATATACAAAAAATTCTGAAAACTCAACAGTAAAAAATAAACACCCTAATTAGAAAATAGGGGGAGCAGGGGAAAGAAAACAGGAAAAAGAAATGAAGAGACATTTCCCAGGCTAGGATACACAGATGGCAAAGAAGCATATGAAATGATTCTCACCAATAGCCATTAGGGAAATACAAAATAGAACAACAATGAGATATCACCATAAACCTGTTAAAATGGCTAAAATAAAAAAATAATGACAATACCAAATGCTGGCAAGGATGCAGAAAAACTGGATCACTCATACATTTCTGGTACAGCCACTCTGGAAAACAGTTTAGCAGTTTCATCTTTAAAAACTAAACATGTGGGGGTACCTGGGGGCTCAGTCAGTTGAGCTTCTGACTTCAGCTGAGTCATGATCTCAAGGTTCGTGAGTTCAAACCCACATTGGACTCTGTGTGGTGGTGCAGAGCCTGCTTGGGATTCTCTCTCCTACTCTCTGCCCCTCCACCACTCATGCCCTACCCCAAAATAAAACTAAATAAACTTCAAATACATACATACATACATACACACATACATTAATCTTGGAGAAATGAAGATTTACGTCCACACAGAAACCTGTACATAAATGTTTAAAGCAGATTTATTCATATTATCTAAATACTGGAAATAACCCAAATATCCTTCAACCAGCTGTGCTCTATCCACACCACGGCAACTCAGCAATAAGAAACTGTATATGTGGAACTACCTACAGAGAAATATGCTGAGAGAAAAAAAACTGATCCCCAAAAGTTATGTACTGTATGTTTCCGTTTATAAAACATTTTTGAGATGAGAAAATACAGAAATGGAGAACAGATTAGCAACTGCCAGAGGTTGAGGAAATTGTGAGTCAACAGGGAAGTGGGTGCGGCCAAGTGTCAGCCTATCCTGGTGGCCATATCGTACCATCAGGGAAAAGTGGGTGAAGGCACATGGGAGCTGTTTGTACTATTGTTTTTACAACTGTATGGGAATCTATAATTATCTCAAATAACACGTTTACTTTTTTTTTAACCTGCAGCAAACATTGTAAATGGAGAACATTTAGATGCATTTCTTTTAACAATAATGCTCTTTGTCACTGCTACTATTTAACGTAGCCCCAGAGGTCCTGGTCAATCCTATGAAAAAGAAAACTAAGAGTTTCAAGGATTTGACAAGATACTCTCAGAGTTTTCGAGGATATTATTATCTACCTAGAAAAAAGGAAAGAGTAACAACAACAAACAAACCACTGAAACTGGCAAGAGAATCCAGCAAGATTATCCTATATAGGACCAACCTACAAAATCACTTCTAATATTTGTAAATTACATATATGATAAGGTGTTAATATCCAGAATATATAAAAAATTCTGACAACTCAACAGCAACAACAAATAAGACCACACAGAAAAATGATTTAAAAATGGGCAAATGATGTGAATAGGTATTTCTCTGACAGTGATATGCAAATGGCTGACAAGCATATAGAAAGGTGTTTGACATCACTAATCATTAGAGAAATGCAAATCAAAACCCAGTGAAATATCACTTCACAGCCAGTAGGTTGGCTACTATAAAAAAAAAAAAAAAAAACAGGCACCTGAATAGATATTTTTACACCCAGGTTCATAGCAGCATGATTCACAATAGCCAAGAGGTGGAAACAACCAAGTGTCCATTGATGTGTAAATGCATAAACAAGATGTGGGATATCTATACAATGGAATATTATCTGGCCTTAAAAAGGGAAGGAAATCCCATCACCTGCTACAATATAGATGAACTTTAAGGACATTATGCTAAGTCTTTAAATAAGCCAGTCACAAAAAGACAACCATTGTATGATTGCACTTAGATGAAGTATCTAAAGTAGTCAAATTCATAGAAACAGAAAGTAGTATGGTGGTTACAAGGGTCACAGGAGAGGTTGAGAAGTTCAGTTTTGCATAATGAGAAAGTTTAGAAGATTTGCTGCACAGCAATGTGACTGCACCTCACACTACTGACATGTACACTTCAAAATGGTTAAGATGGCAAATATTTTGTTATTTTTTACCGCACTTTTTAAAATGTTGGTTACACTTCTCTACACCAGAAATAATGGATTTGAAAATAAAATTACAATAAGATAACAAATCATAATTACAACAAAGTCTATAAAATGTCTCAGAATTAACTGGGCATACACGGGACCACTATGAAAAAGTGTATTTTAAAAAGCATAATGCGGATGCCTTGGTGACTCAGTCGGTTGAGTATCTTACTCCTGATTTCAGATCAGGTCTTGATCTAAGGGTCATGGTATTGATCGCCATGTTGAGCTCTGCCCTGGGCATGAATCCTGCTTAAGATTCTTTCTCTCCTGGGCACCTGGTGGCTCGGTCTGCTAAGCATCTGATCTCAGCTCAGGTCATGATCTCAGGGTTTGTGAGTTTGAGCCCCACATCAGGCTCTGTGCTTACAGCTAAAAGCCTGGAGCCTGCTTCAGATTCTGTGTCTCCTTCTCTCTCTGCCCCTCCCCCACTTGTACTCTGTTTCTCTGTCTCTCAAAAATAAAACAAAACGTAAAAAAAAAAAACGTTTTTAATATCATTAAAAAAAGATTCTTTCTCTCCCTCTGCCCCTCTCTCCTGCCCGCACTCTCTCCAAAACAAAACCAACCAAACAAACAAAAAAACTGACAGTAAAATATGTCTGAAAAACTAAAGATCCCCAAAGAGTTATATAAGCCATGCACGAGGGTAGGGAAGACTAGAAATGAATATTCTCTCAGGTCTCTGAGCAGGAAATTACTGTCTTCTCTTATGACTAAGGGCTGGTCCCTGCCCAAGACCAGAGGAAGCCCAAGCTTTGCATCTGCCCACCCACCACGCCCACCCCC
>PISW01015547.1:0-16399 GCA_004023785.1 Mungos mungo
CTGGGAAACCACTGGCACACTGTCACTCTGACCTTCCACTCTCCCCTTGAAAGCATGAAGAAAATCTTCCATAGAAAAACATCCTTTCTACAGAAAGAAGTAAAGAGAATCCTTATCTCCAGGGATAGGAAATTTATAGCTGAGAAAGTTGGAGAAATAGACCTTGTTAGTCTGTTACTAATCTAATTTAAAATCAGCCAAAGATATCTGAAAATTCTTCACTAAATAAGGCCCACAAACATCTGTTTTCTTTTTCTCTAAATTATATACAAATGAATTGTCTCTTGGTCTAAAATATATAAAAATAACTGGTTGCCTTGTTCATTTATTTGGGTGTCCATTTCTTTACTGGATCTCAGTGCACATGTAATGAATCATTGGATTTTTTTCTACTTATAACCCATATTTTGTGAACTGAATTATTTTGTCCACAATAATCTTGACAGAGAATTTCTTCCTCCCCTTCACCTCCCTAGGCTCTGGGTTCAGCCACATTCTGCTTTTCAGCTCAGACCCAGCACTAGACTTGAAACACACATTTCTCTATGCTGATATGTAGACTCCCATCAACTAGTGGGTGTGGTATGTGGGGTTTAGATCCTCCACAGGATCTATTCTTATTTTATACTGAAGGTAAATTCACATTGCCAGCACTCGTATGGCTTTAACTGAATAGGTCTGCATCTGTAACACATAGGGCCAAACAGGTATAAGAGCTGATATTTCTCTACAGGTCCCTTCCCACCCTCCTGTAATTTACTGAGAAGGTGTCCAGGAGAGTCATGTGGCCCTCCATCCCAGACACTGCTAGAGGCATCTTTGTTGGGAATTTGGAACGTGGCTGAACCCTAATTGCAGGAGGTGTTGGGAAAGTGGGATTATCTGTGTGTCCTGGAAGGTGGAATACATGGATACAGATGATGGTCTAGTACTTTCTGCAGTCATGTGTCTTTGAGACAAATGGCATGCATGGGGACACATTGGTACAACTTAAAATATTACCTTCACAAGTAAGATTCTAAATATGAACTGAAGTGAAAGTCTAGTTATGTTCTTCATATGTTGCATATCTGTTTGTGAATTAAAACATAATTCTTAATGCAAAGTAATATTTGAGAAAGTTATTAATAGTTTTGAAATAAAGTAATTTCCTAAGCAATTACTACTAAGAACTTGTAAATATTTAATTCAGAAAAAATCAGTAGCTTTTAATGTCACTATAATGATCTAGATTATATCTAGATATCTGTACATATAATAAAATTATTTGGAAAATGAGGATTATAAAATCTTAAATGATAGTTACAAGCTGATTGTTACCTTAAGTTGTTTTGATAAATAATATTGCATCATAAATGTATGTATTAAATATAAATATATGACCTACTTTCAGACTTAAAATATAGTATCAGTTATGCAAGCAATTACAGTGAAATTCTAGAAGTACAAAATCTAAAATTCTATGTATTGACATATATATCATCATTGATATTCAAAAATGAGTCATACTAAGGATGTCAGTGAAAGAAGGACATTAAAATTAGACAATGTCTCTACATGAGCCAATCCTCTGTATAAAACCTTTCCATGGTTAACAAAGTTAATCTGCAAACTGTATCAAGATCAGTGGTGTTAGAAAAATGGGAAAAATATATCTATAAGACACCATTATAATGCAACTTAGTACATTTTATTCAAATTCTATTGGATTACTGCCTGTTTTATTTCTGATTACCCAGGCTAATATACTTCTCTTTGAAACAGAAATATTTCAGATTTACATAAGCTCACATTAACTTGACCTCTATAATGTTCATGTAATTTATCTCATTAAACCCTTACAAAAGTAAAAACACCTGACATATTTTGTGTAGATGACTACATTTTTATTTTTTATTTCATTTTCTTTCTAATATATTTATTTATTTTTAAATTTTCTTCCAAGTTAGTTAGCATATAGTGCAAAGCATTTTAGGAGTAGAATCCAGTGATTCACATACTACATATAACACCCGGTGCTCATCCCAACAAAGATTCTCCTTAATGCCCCTCTAGCCCACTCCCCACCTACAGTTATTTCAGAAACCCCCAGATTGTTGTCTATATTTAAGAGTCTTTTATGTTTGCCTCCTTCCCTGTTTTTATATTATTTGTGCTTACTTTCCCTTATGTTAACCTGTTTTGTATCTTAAATTCCAGTTATAAATGAAATTATGTGATATTTATCTTTCTCTGGCTGACTAATTTTATTTAACATAATACACTCTAGTTCCATCTATATTGTTGGAGATGACAAGATTTCATTCTTATTTATTGCTAAGCAATACTCCATTGTGTGTGTGTGTGTGTGTATACATATACATTGTATATGTGTATGTGTGTGTATACACACACACACACACACACACACATATATATACCACATCTTTTTTTCATTTTATAGTTTATTGTCAAGCTGGTTTCCATATAACATCCAGTGCTCATCACCATCACAAATGCCCTCCTCCATGCCCATTCCTCTTCCCCTCCCCCATTAGCCCTCAGTTTGTTCTCATTTAAATGAGAATTAAAACCCATCGTATCAAGTTATTCCAAAAAATAGAAATAAAAAAGAAAATTTCCAAATTCATTCTATGAAGCACCATCACTTTGATTTCCAAACCAGAAACCCGACAAAAAAAAAACCCTATAGGCCAATATCCTTAATGAATACAGATGCAAAAATACTCAACAAAATACTAGCAAATCGAATTCAACAGCATTTGAAATGCTTGTTTATTTTTGAGAGAGAGATTGAGAAAGAGAGAGAGAGAGAGAGAGAGAGAGAGACAGAACATAAGCATGAGCATGAGTATGGGAGGGGCAGAGAGAGACGTAGGCACAGAATCCAAAGCAGGCTCCAGGTCCCGAGTTGTCATCACAGACTCCAACGCAAGGCTTGAACTCCCAATCTGTATGATCATGACCTGAGCCAAAGTCAGAGGCTTAACCAACTAAGCCACCCCGGTGCCCCAAGGCATATTAGTTATATGTATTATAATAGATTCCTGGCAATGACCTTTTATTGTTTTTTTTGGGGGGGGGAGAAAATTCTTCCATTTTGTCATATTCTTTTGGTGTCTGCCTTCTTCTTTGTTTTAGAAAAGGCTGTTATTTATCCTGCTCCTCAGCATAAGGGCTATATTAAGAAGAGGTTATAGACTTACTCGCTAACTGCCCTCAATAGAGTCTCCTATGCTAATGAACAGGGAACTATTATGGTGTCTGCTAGCACTTTTGTCTCATAAGAAGCAGGGCCACGTCTGAAAGGCACTCCAGGAAGGGGAACTGTCTCTCTCCATGCTATCCAGATCCTCTGACCACACTGCCCGCTCCCATACCCCTGTGCTCCTTCTCCACAGGAACACTGCTATGCCCACAGGCTCCAAACTGGGGATTGTCAGCCTTCTGAAACATCTAAAACAAAACACAGCCCACTGCAGGCAAGGACAGCGACTGAAAATGTCCGGGTTCAAAGGAAAGAGCAACCAAAACACAAGAGCAGAGTGAACACAGCACACACCTAAAACACTCCCTCAGTCTCAAGGTCCTGCTCACGTATGGACTCATCTTCATAAAGCTATTACTTTCAGGAGCAATAAACATCACTGATGTTTCTAATATACAGAATAAGGGAGAGACTTAGAGAAAAATCCCTGATGGAGGCACTGAATTTTAATTTGAACTTTTGATCAATGTAAATATTTGCTTTTCTTAAATCAGTCCATGTGACTCTACAGGATGAGCACAGGACTTCTGTCCGGTCTACAAATCCAGCAGATTTAATCACTGAGTGGATCATATGAATCAGGAAGAGTGCAAAAAGGCCACACCACAAAAATGCACCTATACCCACTGCCCAGTCATAGAGTATATAATCATATGATACTATATTATAATGTTCAGGTATTGCTTTCCTAAAGGAGAACCCTTGACTTACTGCTCCAAGTCCCTGTCTCATAGGTGCTTTCCTGTCTATGTCACTCTTTGAGCGAGATATGAGTATGTTGTCAGATTGAATCCAACACTTACTGTAAAATAACGTGATAATTGTATAATATCAGTGGGATTTATACATTGAAACTGAAACTTAGTCCATAGGACCTCTGTATCCAGTAGGGAGGGAAGTAAGATTAGCATATATCTCTGAAATAAAACACTAGAGTTCAAGTTTGAGCATGAACACATAAAGCAGAAGAAATATAACAAACCCTCTTTGCAACAAGAAAACGTGGAGATTATTTTCAGAAGAAGAGACATTTATTGCACTCGTCGGAAACCTGAGTACACAGAGGAAACCATTGACCTAAACTACAGAGACACATTCATCCCCAGACAGAGCTGAGGTCTATTTGCCTTGCCCCAAAGCCATGGATTTCCAATTGGAGTAAGTGTGTTTCCAGGAGAGTTTACCATTTGGATCCATAGACTTAGTGAAATAGATATCCCTCCCCATGGAGGCGAGCATCATCAAAATCATTGAAAGACTGAAGAGAACAAAAGGCAAAAGAAGGTGTCATGCACCTCTTTTTCTTCTGCCTCATTTTATGAGCTGTTCATCTCATCTTATTTTCTCTTCCTTTTGGACTGACCAATAGAACATGTGTTCCTCTTGTTCTCAGTCCATCAGGCTCAGAAAGCTTTGCCCCACCAGATTTCCTGTGGCTCCAGCTTGTGGAGGACAAACCCTGAGACTTCTTAGCCTTCAGCTATCATATTATATGGGTATGCATATTTTTCCTTCAGGTGAAATTTCTTCTGGAAATGAAAGATAATTCTAATTGCTGTGCATCTTTGTTGGTACTTGGTATCATTAGTATTTTTGATTTGTTCATTTTATCAAAATATAGTGATTATTAGTGGAAGTGTAGTGGTACAATATGTGCATAAATATATTCATATAGAATATTTGTCTCTTACTAGGATCATAGCACATCAATATGATACCATATATCTGGAGGAACTGTGGAAATTACTGCCACTTACATGGACGTTTAGGATGTTATGTTGGTGATTCTCACTGCGTGCCCGTTCATTTCTCCTATTTGGACTGCACAGGCAATTATACTTCTTTAAGTCCTCAATAGGTAAACCACACAGCTTGAATTTAAAATTTTGGATAAAAACCTGCCATGCTCTACATATCTTGACTTTCCTTTTGAGAAATAGCTGTAAACCTGTTTCTGGATCTTACAAACTAGAGGTTTAAGTCTGGGTCTCAAGGTTACCATGCACATAAGCTCCCCATCTTGAATTGGATTTTATGTGACCTACTAAGCCATAAATTTGGGCATGTACAGTGGCACCCTTTCATCAAATGGAAGAAGTGATGGCGTTTGAAGAGTAATGGAGTTTGAAGAGTGATGGAGTTTGAAGAGATCCTAAAGACACAGTCCAGTTTCATAAAGTAGTTTCCCAAAATTCCCATGGTTCATGGACCTGTTCTGTGTCCTTCTCTTTTCAAACCTGCCCATATGGCCTCATAGGAAGAGTCCCATAATTAGTTGATGGAGGAAGGAAAAACTTGACCCTGGTGCAAGATGCTTCTACAATATTCTGGCATAACTTAAACTGGAAGTCACTAGCATTATCATGTTCCCCACCACCCTGAAGCATCTGGCTTTATAGAGTACACAAATTTCCTTCTGAAAACACGATTACCTATGTGGCAATACCTTGTAAAAAGGAGGCCAAGATGAGATCATTCAGTAGTGATTGTCTTGCTCATCATGGCAGGTACAAGCTGAGATGCTTATTGGCAATGGGAATACATACCTGGTAGAGGAAGGAGGTAGTTATAAATCCCAGTTTCCATTCTTGGCTGAATACAGAAATGAGGATAGCAGCCATCATGCAATTTGCCTTCCTGTTTTTTTTTTTAAATAGGAGTGTTTCTTTGTTTTATCCTTCTCTTATTTTCCCCAATAACATAATGTACATTGACTTTATTAGATTCATTTAAGAATCCTTAATTTTACATCATGATATTTAGTTATCAGTTATTTCATCAAACATGAAATTCACCTTTTCTTGGGAAGACGATAGTGTATTTTTGATTGTTGCAGGACACTTGTATCATCTAAGATGAAATTATGACCTTGGTGTTTGCTTTATATGCAGAATTAGAGTGATTTAAGGAGATGCCTGTGGATTTCCAAGTTTAAAGGAGGTTGACTTGTCATGGTCAAGTTTATGTGTCATCTTCAAGAAATCATGGGTGCATAGATTTAACATTGTTTTGTGGCACTTTGTGATATTTTTTCCAGAAGAGTTAGTATTTGCATTCATGGTGTCTATGTAAATGTGCATCATCCAATCCGGTAAGGTTATGAATACAATAAAACTCAGAAAGAGGAAAAAATTACTTCTTGTGTTCATGCTTGAGCAGGAACATTGATCTCCTCCTGCCCTTATTCTGAGAGTTACACCATCAGGTCCCTATGACCTCAGATCAGACACTAGTTAAGAATGAGGTGAGAATTAACTCACTGGCTTTCCTGTTCTCCACTTATGATAGAAGAGCATGGACTTCTAAGCCTATTTATTCATGTATGCTGATGTGCTATGGGTTCTATAACTCAGGAGAACTCTGTCTAATACATGGAATTACCGTATAGCTCTTGTTTAAAGTAACTGAAGAAAGTTGTAACACGTATAAAAGTACTGAGTAGCAATGTGCCACGAAGGGAGTATCATGTTTTTTGATTGGGAGAAGTGCTGGGTGAGGATAATGAGGAGCTATGGGATTCAGTGGTCCTAGATGTACAATGAGTGCACCTCAGACTCAGTTCAGCTGATGTGCATCAGGATATTTGTAATTAATTTATATTTGTAGACAGGAGTCTGCAGTGTAAGTGAATGTCTCCTGTGTGTGTAAGTATAGTTTTCCTCCTATAACTAAATTTCTAAGTCAGAGACTGAATGGGTAAACACAGTATCATGTGTCTAGAGAGACTCCCTGGGAAACTACTCTGTGGAGAGGAAGACCCAGACCCTGACAGGAAACTTGCCTATAACTTCAGTCCTCATCTGCTCCTGGGAATACAAACCAGAATTGATGAGTAATGTGCACTCCCTGGTGGTCCTGATCCCCTTGTCAAGGGTGGTTTGTGTCCAGGCTCACACTGATGTGTCCTCACTGTGTCTCTCATGCAGTAATACACAGCCTGCCCTCAGCTGTCACGTTGTTCATTTGGAACTCTACTGTGTTCTTGGCATTGACTCTGGACTCCTTCATGGAGTTTGTATAGCTTTTGCTTCTTCCTTCAGTATTAATCCATAAGACTCACTACAGCCCCTTCCCTGGAGCCTGGTGGAACTAGTTAGTTTTGTAACTACTAAAGATGAACTCAGAGGCTGAACAGGAAAGTCTCAGAGAGCCCCCAGACTTAGCTAGATCTCCCCCAGACTCCACTAGCTGCATCTCACACTGGACACCTTCAGACACAAGACATCCTGGTCAAGAAACTGTCACACACCCACTGTTTCTCAATCATATACATTCACATATTCAGGCTCTCTCATTGATCATTAATTACCTTTTAAAACAGCAACCAGGAAAACCTAGCCAAACCCAAACTCCATGGTGAGATGTCTTGTTCTGTCCTGATCACTGTGTGGGAACACCTGGATCCTGGGACTGAGACTCCTCTTCCAGCTTCAGGGTTAGGGTGGGCTGGTTTAATCAGCACAGGAAGGGTTCCATATACATTTCCTCTGACTATATACCCAGCTATGGATTCAATGGAGAGGCAGTGACCCAAAGGGATGTAATTGTGTTTGACTTGGTGCATTGACAGCATTTGGAAAAATACAATTTGCTATTATGATTTTCTAGAGCATACACTTGGACTCCATGTGCTACCTTGGTTTTACATTTTCACACTAGTCTTGGGATGTAGGTGTGATTGTATACCCTAAGGACATGTGATTCTACATCCAGAATGTAGAGGATGTTGAAGTGTCCAAGAGAACTTATGTGGTGAGAGAAAGCCTGAGGATCTGGGTTTGTGCTCCCTCCCACAGGACCTACTGTCCCCCTGAACCACCTACAGTCCAGGCCTGAGGGGGCAGGCTCTTAATGAATCTGGATTCCTTCTGTAATGGGGACAGGGTTGCTCTGATTGTTCTAGTGTTTACTTGAAATATAGACAGAATCCCGGTTGGTGCAGGTGTATTTTCAGGTCTCTAACATGGCACTATCACTGCATTCCTCCTGAATCATCGCTGTGGTTATTTTCAAGCACTCTGATGAATGTACCTGACAAAATATCAGCTACACATGCAGAGTGTGTGATATCATAACATTGATGGCAGAGTCAGGATAAGGCAGAGTGAACAGATCAATTCTCGTTAAATTCTCCTCTGGTTCCGCTGGAGTTTTTACTTCCTGCTTCGCTTCATCGCCCTGTCCCCACAGAACTACTGATCTTTCTCCTGTTTCTTCAAATTAGTTTTACTTTTCTAGAATTTATACATTTGCAATGGTATTAGATAAACTTTTTTTTGTAAGACTTATTTTGCTCATCATAAATCCTTGTGCATACAACTAACTATGTTGCTGTTTGTTATTAAGAGTCACCATATTTAATGATTGGGAGCTTTATAAGTATGAATGTTGCCAATTATATTTTATTTTATTTACTTACTTTTAATAGTTTATTGTCAAGTGAGTCTCATATAACAAACAGTGCTCTTCTCCCCAAGTGCCCTCCCATGACATCACCCTTTCCCTTCCCCTTTCCCCCTCCCCCTTCAGACTTCAGTTTGTTTTCAGTATTCAAGAGTCTCTCATGGTTTGCCTCCCTCCCTCTTCCTAACTCTTTCACCCCCTTCCCCTCCCCATGGTCCTCTGTTAAGTTTCTCTGCTTAGATCTATGAGCAAAAACATATGGTACCTGTCCTCCTCCATCTGACGTTTTCGCTTAGCATGAGCTAAGGTCCATTCACTTTGCTACAAATGGCCAGATTTCATTCTTTCTCGTTATCATGTAGTATTCCATTGTATACATAAACCACTACTTCTTGATCCATTCATCAGTTGATGGACATTTAGGCTCTTTCCATGATTTGGCTATTGTTGAAAGTGCTGCTTGATCCTTTGATCAGGTGATGGACATTAAGGTTCTTTTCATGATTTGGCTATTGTTGACAGTGCTGTTATGAATATTGGGATACATGTGCCCCTATGTGTCAGCACTTCTGTATCCCTTGGATAAATCCCTAGCAGTGCTATTGCTGGGTCATAGGGGATTTCTATGGATAGTTTTTTGAGGAACTTCCATACTGTTTTCCAGAGCAGCTGCACCAGTTTACATTCCTACCAACAGTGTAGGAGGGTGCCCGTTTCTCCACATCCTCGCCAGGATTTATATTCTCTTGATTTCTTCATTTTAGCCTCTCTGACCGGTGTGAGGTGGTATCTCAGTGTGGTTTTGACTTGTATTTCCCTGATGCTGAGTGATTCTGAGCATTGTTTCATGTGTCTGTTGGCCATCTCTATGTCCTCTTTGAAGAAACGTCTATTCATGTCTTCTGCCCACTTGTTTCACTGGATTATTCATTTTTTTGTGTGGAGTTTGGTGTTCCTTGTTGAATTTGGATACTACCGTTTTATATGATATGTCATTTGCAATTATCTTTTCCCATACTGTCAGTTGCCTATTAGTTTTCTTGATTGTTTCCTTTGCAGTGCAGAAGCTTTTTATCTTGATGAGGTCCCAAAGGTTCATTTTTGCTCCTGATTCCCTTGCCTTTGGGAATGTGTCGAGTAGGAAATTGCTGCAGTTGAGGTCAAGGAGGCTGTTTCCGGCTTTCTTCTCTATGGTTTTGATGATTTCCTGTCTCACATTCAGGTCTTTCATCCATTTTGAGTTTATTTTTGTGGATCGTGTAAGAACGTGGTCTAGTTTGATTCTTGTCCATGTCACTGTCCTGTTCCCCCAGCACCATCTGTTAGAGAGGCTGTCTTTTTTCCATTGGATAGTCTTTCCTGCTTTGTCAATGATTAATTGGCCATACATTTGTGGGTCCAGTTCTGGGTTCCCTATTCTATTCCATTGGTCTATGTGTTTGTTTCAGTGCCAACACCATACTGTCTTGATGATGACAGCTTTGTAGTAGAGACTAGCATCTGGGATTTTGATGCCTCCTGTTTTGGTTTTCTTCTTCAATATTACTTTGGCTATTCGGTTGAGTGTGTGTGTGTGTGTGTGTGTGTGTGTGTGTGTGTGTGTGGTTCCATACGAATCTAGGATAGTCTGTTCTAGCTTTGAGAAGAATGCTGGTGCAATTTTGATTGGGATTGCATTGAATGTGTAGATTGCTTTGGGTAATAATGACATTTTCACAATGTTTATTCTTCTGATCCATGAGCACGGAATGTTTTTTCCATTTCTTGGTTCTTCTTCAATTTCTTGCATAAGTTTTCTATAGTTTTTATCGTACAGGTCTTTTACATCTCTGGTAAGTTTATTCCTAGGCATTTTTTGTTTTTTCGTGCAACTGTGAATGGGATCACCTTGTTGATTTCTTTTTCTGTTGCTTCATTATTGGTGTATAAAAATTCAACCAATTTCTGTACTTTGATTTTTTTTACCCTGTGATTTTGCTGAATTCATGAATCAGTTCTAGTAGGCTTCTGCTGGAGTCTGTCAGGTTTTCCATATAGAATATCATGCCCTCTGCGAAACGTCAAAGTTTGACTTTGCCTTTGCCATTCTGATGGCTTTTTTTTTTTCATTTTGTTGTCTGATTGCTGATACTAGGACTTCCTAGCACTATGTTAAACAACAGTGGTGAGAGTGGACATCCATGTCGTGTTCCCAATTTCAGGGAGAAAGCTCTCAGTTTTTCCCAGTTGAGGAAGATATTAGCTGTGGGCTTTTCATAAATTGCTTTAATAATGTTTATGTAAGTTCCTTCTATCCTAGGTTTCTTGAGGGTTTTTATTAAGAACGGATGCTGTATTTTGTCAAATGTTTTTTCTGCATTTATTGACAAGATCATATGGTTTTTATCTTTCTTTTGTTAATGTGATCTATCACATTGATGGATTTGTGAATATTGAACCAGCCCTGTAACCCAGGAATGAATTCCCGCTTATCATGGTGGATAATTCTTTTTATATGCTGTTGAATTCTATTTGCTAGTATCTTGTTGAGTATTTTTGCATCTGTATTCATTAAGGATATTGGCCTATAGTTATCTTTTTGTGATTGTTGTTTTTGGATCACTGTCTTATTTGGGGATCAAAGTGATGCTTGCTTCATAGAATGATTTTGGAATTTTTTGTTCTATTTCTATTTTTTGGAATAGCTTGAGAAGGATGGGTATTAACTCTGCTTTAAATGTCTGGTAGAATCCCCAGGGAAGCCATTGGCCCTGAGCTCTTATTTGTTGGGAGATTTTTGATAACTGACTCAATTTCTTCACTGGTTATGGGTCTGTTCAGATTTTCTATCTCTTCCTGTTTGGATTTGGTAGTTCATGTGTGTTTAGGAATTTGTCCATTTCTTCTAGATGGTCCAGTTTGTTGGCATATAGTTTTTCATAGTAATCTCTGATGATTGCTTGTATTTCTTAGGGATCTGTTGTAATAGATCCATTTTTATTTATGATTTTGTCTATTTGGGCATTCTCTCCCTTTTTTTTCTGGGGAGTCTAGTTAAAGGTTTATCAATTTTGCTTAGTGTTTCAAGAAAACAACTCCTTATTTCATTGATCTATTTAACTTTTTTTTTCACTCTATATTGTTTATTTCTGCCCTGACCTTTATTATTTCTCTTCTTCTGCTGGGATTGGGGTGCTCTTGCTGTTCCCCTTCTAGTTTCCTTCTGGACTTTCTTACTTCATTAAAAGTTGATTCAGAAGAAACAGTTCCTCCTTCTACTCTATTTTCTTGTCTGCATGTGGGCTTTGGGAATGCTGTCACCATGTCCAAACTTGGCGAGGGTCAACTTGGGTTTGGGAGTGACATAGAATTGATTTTTAATTAAGATATTGAAAATTCTCCGACTGTCACATCGCTCAGACAATCTTCAGTTTATCAGCTGATTGGTGGCACTAGGTGATTTCAGAAGCATATTGGCTAAATTTTCAATTAGAGAACAGTGCATGCTATTGATGAAATGGGTATGGCCTATAGTCACTACTTGCGAGGACCCCTCATAAAGAGAGTGAGGTTATTTCCTGTTCATGTGTAACCACTATCAGCAAGGTCCTGAGGAATCAGTGAGGTAGGATATGGCCAGAAGCTCATCCACAGGGTTCCTTTGAACATAGGTAGATAGTTTTTATCCAGCATCCACCCTCCATGGTGTATAGATATGTTTTATTTGCTGTATGTGAATTTTCTGCATATTGTGAAGTAATTCCTTGATGACGGCCTCCAGTCCATAATCTTGATGAAAAGCTTCTTGAGTTGTGTTTCCATCCTGAACTGTACAATCTTTTCTATCCAGTGACTGAGGAGCACACCTCACAGCAGCCATCGTAACACAACTGTGGAGGGCATTGCTCAAATTGAAATACCACATAGTCATCACATCTACAGTCTTCTAGAAAGGTGAAAAGAGCAGCACCATGAACGTAAAGTTACACAAAGTCTCAGAAACGCATGGACTCTGTTTGTTGTCCAAAGGTACTCCCAGTAGCTCTTACAGCTTTATGGTCCATTGACTTAATAACCAGCACCTATTTCACTATGACATGGTATCTGGAAGGACCATGCATGTAGAAATATTGCACTCGGACTTGGGAACAGTTTAGAAAGGATTCATGAATTATGTCCATTCTTTTCACCTACAGGTTAAAGCTGTTTTTCTACTTTAACGTTGACACAGATTTCCTTTGATTACCTGCTAGTAATTTCAATGATTTGGAAGAATTGAAGCAGAAAAAATACTGCCAGTGAGCCTCATTGAAGGAGCTTATCAGGGACTTGTCACCACAAATGCTGGAGGGAAACACCAGAGACTCAATATTTGGGTTCATGTCTCACTAATGTCTTAGTTGTTTCTGTATGCTGTAACTATGTTCACAGTCTGGGTGGTTTTAAACCATAGACACTCATTTCTCAGAGTTCTGGAGTCTGGGAAGTCCGAGGTCAATGTATAGGCAAATTTGGTGTCTGGAGAGAGAGCCCATGTCCTAGATCATCCTTTCCCTGTCACCCCACATGGGGCCAAGTGGCAGGGAACTTTCACTGTCCTGGTGTGTAAGAGCACTGATCTTGTTATGAGGTTGCCTCCTCCTGACCAAAGCGTTTCCCAAAGGTCCTGCCTCCTGAGACCATCCCATTCGCTTTAGGTTTCCACATTGTGATGATTGAGGACACGCACATTGCACTGATACCAGAAATAGTGGGTCATTTAGTTATTCTGTGCACTTGGAAGACTCCTCTGATTGAGACCCTGAACCAGAGAATTTTCATGGATTGACTAGAAACTTCTGGTCTTTGCATGTACACAGTGAACACACAAACATCAGAGCACTCTGGTGACTTTGGGGAGTAAACAGCTTCCAGCCTAGACTCTGGGTAAGACCTCAGTGCACTTCAATTAACATTTCATTGTTGTGCATGTTTACATGGATCCTTATTTTCATCTCCAAGTATTTAGACTTTTCTGCTTAGAATGAACATTTCTCTTTTCTTCTCCCAGTTTTCAGCCATGTTTAGTCGGTTAGTCATCACACTCGGACCTTGGATTTTTGTCTTCCATCTCCTGAACCTCCTTCTTCCTTCTTCTGCTCCCTCCTCACACGGAGGAAATGTGGCAGGAATCTATGGGTTCTCCCTCCTTTGATATAGGTGGGGGACGGACTGCACACAAACCCTTTTCTGGAGCAGGACTCCCTCCCGAATGATCCAGTGTCACTTCCTGCTCTCAACAGACACAATGATGAAGATGAGGAAGGTTTTATAATCCCTTCTTTGTGTGTGTGTGTGTGTGTGTGTGTGTGTGTGTGTGATCTTCAGACTCCACATCACGACTATATCCCGGTGTCGGTCCCAGTGGTTTCCTGTGCTGTCAAGTACACTTGATGCTGTGAGAACGGTTCAGACAATTACCCCACCAGCTGTCTGTCTTCTTTTGCTTTGATTTTTTTTGATGGTTATATTTGGGTTTTTTTAAATTAATAGTTTATTGTCAAATTGGTTTCATTTTCACACATCTCTAGCTTCATTTCCAGGTTTCCCTTCATGCTGCTTCTAGCAAGCTCACACATTGAGCTGTGTGGTCCTGTAATGCAGTGAGTGCATCTGGAAATCCTATAATGCTTAATGCAACATGCATCAGGATATCTCTAATTCATTTGTGTTTAGGGGCAGGAGTAAGCAGTGTAAGCAACTGTTTCTTTTTTGTGCCTCTTACTGTATTTTTATTATTACAAGTTTCTAGGATAGAGACTTAATAAGTAGCCCAGAATAATCTGTCCAGAGAAGCTCCCCAGGGGAAAATGCTGTAAGGAGAGGAAGCCACAGTCCCTGACAGGAAACCTGCCTGTAACCTCCATTTGCACCTGCTTCTGGGAATACAAACCAGAATTGTGCAGAGTGTGCGCCCCCTGGTGGTACTGATCCCCTTCTACAGGGAGGTTTGTGTCTGGGCTCACACGAAGTCCCCTCACTGTGTCTCTCGCACAGAAATAGATGGCCGTGTCTTCGGGCCTCAGGCTGTTCATCTGCAGATAGAGCGTGTTCTTGGCGTTGTCCCTGGAGATGGTGAATCGGCCCTTCACGGAGTCTGCATAGTATGTGTTTCCACTACTAGTAATATATGAAACCCATTCCAGCCCCTTCTCGGGAGCCTGGCGGACCCAGCTCATGTGGTTGTTTCCGACGCTGAAACCTGAGACTGTACAGGTGAGTCTAAGGGACCCCCCAGGCTTCACCAGGTCTCCCCCAGACTCCACCAGCTGCACCTCACACTGGACACCTGCAGACACAAGACATCCTGATCAGTAAACTGTCACAAATCCATTGCTTCTCTCACTCATATCCACTCACATACTCAGTGTCTCATGTTCACCATGAATTACCTTTTAGAACAGCAACAAGGAAAACCCAGCCAAGCACAAACTCCATGGCAAGATGTCTGTGTTCGGTGCTGATCACTGAATGGGAAGCCTGGGAATCCGTGGCTGGGGCTCTTCTCCCAGCTGCAGGGTTGGGGCTGCGCTTGTTTAATCTGCACAGGGAGGGCCCTATTTGCATATCCTCTGACTATAAATCAATCTCCAGACTTAGATTTGATTCTTTAAAAGCTAAGAACAGGGTTAGGAATGCACTTCTAGATCACTTTGTGTAGATGGCGCTGTGAACAATATGAAGAATTCAAATCTGTGAATACAACTATTTTTGCATCTGTTTGTCCATTTTTACATGTCTTTTTCCAAGAAGTCATGTTTGGTATATAATATTTTAGTTTTTAGTGAAATCAAATGCTAAATATGGTGTTTTGTGCCATTTCATTTTAATGTGTCTATTTTTGTGTGACAGAGAGATAGAGGGAGAGAAGGTCAGGGAAAGAAAGGTAGACAGAGAATCACAAGCAGGCTCCATGCAGTCAGAGCAGAGTCTGACACAGGAATAAAACTCAGAAGCACTGAGATCATTACATGAGCCAAAATCAAGAGTAGGCGCTTAACTGACTGAGCCACCCAGGTGCTTCATTTTTGCCGTTTCAAATTGAATTTTTTTGGTTGTTCTTTCTTTTTCATATACTGTGTTTTTGGTGTGTTTAATCACAGTTCTTTTTTGTATGTTGATTTTGTATCCTGGACTTTTCCTGAGTTTGTTAATTTTTCTAATACTTTTTCTTTGTGGAGTTTCTATAATTTTACTATACATACGATCATGTCATCTTCAAATGAATAATTTTCTACCTTAGTGTCTTTATTTTGTTTGTTTGTTTTATTGCCAAAGTTCTCTGGGTATGCCTTCTATTTGTAGGAGCAACTTTTCCCTTCTTTGCTCTTCTCTTCTTTGCTTTTGTGTTTTTTGTCTGGTCTAACAATTCGATTGAGATATGACTCGTCTTGAGCAGAAAATAAATTTAGTTTGGCATGTGCATGAGCTTTCTAATAATATGACACCCAGGGAATGGACAAACTAGACAGTACTTGTACCTTTTGGACAATGTAAGATCAGATTTGTGAAGAGGTAACAAGACATAGATTTGGGTTTGGGGTAGCCATTTAGTGAAGAAGTAACAAGGCTTGTTTGTCTAGCCTTCTCAGTGCTGTTTCCTTTTCTGGTGCTAAGGGTGGTTCTTTCCTCCTGGTACAGTGAAGGGAATTTCCCTGAGAGATATTTACTACCTGATGTCAGGGGGACAAAGGATGATCAGAGTGTCTT
>PISW01015548.1:0-16404 GCA_004023785.1 Mungos mungo
GACGGCTTCGGGGAAACCGGGTTGGACCTTTGGGCTCAAGGGGCTTCTGGGAGACCATGAAGCTGAGCCGTTTTTACAGGGGACACGGGGTCCTTCCGGGGGGGGGGTTGCATCCATTCAGAGGGACTCAGCCGCGGGCAGGAGCACGGAACGTGTGTCCATGCCGTCCCAGGGCTCAGTCCCGCACATCCACTGACAAGTCGCCTTTAATCCTACCTGAGGCTTACCAGAGTCCTTGGCTCTGGAGGTCACAGGCAGGTGCGGCCTTGGTGGCCATTGGCCGGCGTTCCGAACCCCCCGCAGGGTCGGCCATCTCCGACAAGTTATCCGAGGAGCTGCACGCGGCGCTCGCTTCCTGGAAGGTGGCCCAGGACCCATTCTCCAGCCAGCGTGTGGACGGTGAGGGCCGGACCGGCACTGGGGTCCTGTCACGCCAGCCGCCGCCCCTGGCTCGCCCCGTGCCTCCCCGATCCTGCCGCCTGGGGCTCCCTTCCCAGACGGCCTGCCCGGCGCCGTGTCCCTTACACAGGGGCGCCCCCGTTGAGCAGCGCACACTGTCCCCACACAAATACACGTACTGTCCTTTATCCAAAGACGATCCCTGTGCGCAGAGGTCTTTTCCCGAATGCGACCAAACCCCTCACGGACGTCTGGGCCGCCTGGCACCCGGCGGCATCAGCGCGGCCCCTGCTGTCCACTCCCAGGCCCCGGGGTCGGGAAGGGCTGCCTCCACGGCCGTCCCCCTTGCTGTGGCACACGCACGGGCGGGTGGGGAGGGCTGGCGATGGCGGTCACGCATAGGGGGTGTGGCAAGCCCGCTGGGCCACGGAGGGTTTCTGAGGGGGTCTCGCGAGGGGGAACCTCTCTGGAAGGCCCCAGAGCCGCTCAGCTCGGGACTAGTCTGGCCGCCCCCTGCTTCTCGACAGGGCGCCCCCTTCCCCTTAGTAAGAGCGCCTGTGAGTTCAGCTCTTTGTGGAGGAAAAGCGACTCCGGGCCAGTGAGCCCGGCCCTCAGCAGCCCAGTCCTGGCACGGAGCCCGCTGAGAGAGCGCGTTCCCTGGTACGTCTCCATCATCCACGAGAAGGTACGGAGCCACCCGCCCGGCGCCGCGGCCGCCCCGGGGGCGCTGGTCCTGGACCGGTCAGCTGTGCGGGCAGGTCCCCGGATGAGGCCGAGGCTGGCCCTCAGCTCCCTCCCTTGGCTTCCACGAACCCGACGTTTCCTGAACCCTGTGGCCCCTGTGCCCCTTCCCCCAGCAGGCGGCGGGTGAGGCTGGCGTGGCTCCTGCCCCGTGGCTTGCAGCGCCCCAGCGAATCGTGACCTCAACCATTCAACCCCTTTGACCTGATATTTCCACTTGGGAGGATATATTCTTAGAAATAGTGACAACCGTCTCAGAGTGCAATCAGGGTTGATTCTTCGAGATTCTCCTTGTTTGTGACAGAGACTGGTCGTAATGGACCTGCTGGTAATTCTCTTGTTTGCTTTTGGTGTCAGAGTAATTCTGGCCTCGAAACAAACCATCAAGAGGCGCCTGCGGGGCTCAGTCCATTGAGCGTCTGACTCTTGCTCTCAGCTCAGATCATGATCTCACGGTTCATGGGTTCGAGCCCCACATCGGGCTCTGCGCTGGCAGTGCAGAGTCTGCTTGGGGCTCCCGATCTCTCTCTCTCTTTCAAAATAAACTTTTAAAAAATTTTAAAAAAGCATTGAAAAGTTGGGAGGCATTTTCTCTTTTCCGTTCTTTACCTTCTGGAAGAGTCTGTGTGAAATCAGTGAAGAATTCATCATTGAAGACGTGGCTGCCTGCAGAGTCCTCAGAAGGAAGGAAGGTTCTCCAAATAGTAACGTCACTTCCTTGAAAGATACGCAGATTTCTGTCTCTCTCTTGTTTCAGTTCGGGGAAGCTCTGTTTTTCTAGGAATGTGTTCGTTTCCTGTAAATTTTCAAATTTATTAGCCGAATCTTGCGCAGCCTTACCTTGGACACGACGGTGTCTTGCTGCCGCTCTGACTTCTGCAGGAGAGCGAGCGCCTCCTTCCGTCCCCGATGGCGCCGACTCCTGCCCTCTCTCTCTTTCTCTCGGTCTGTGTTACTAGGTGTTTATCAACATTAATCGTTTTTTCTTGGAACCCGCTTCTGTGGTCGTCTTAAAGGTGCTGAGGCTTTCGTGCCCGGCCTGGAAACGAGCGGCGCGAAGTGTTGGGTGGCCGGTGGGCGCACGAAATCCCGAGGGTGTGGCCCGCGAGTCCTTGTTTTACCTTTTATTCCTGAAACTCTGCCTCGCCGTTTTCTGATAGATTTCACAGCTTCGAGAGTGTTGAGGTCCTTGGACCCCTTTCGGGAAAAGCATCCACCGCGGGGAGAGCCCGACGCTCTAATCAGACGGAGCCGCAGGATCTATGGCAAAGCATGTTTTGTGCAACACGACTTCTCGCGCAAACCTCGGGAAGGGGAATTAGCAGCGGGCGACGGGAACCGGCCTGGGGATGGGCTGCGGGCTTGGGGGCCTCCGGGAGCTCGGCAGTGTCCGTACGGGGGTCTTTCCCTCGTGCCCACCTTGTCTGAACCGGCCTAGGTGGTGAGAGGCACCTGCGCCCGCGTCGAGCACCCCCTTGCCAGCCACCCTGTCCGGGTTGGGACACCTGCACGGGCTCATCACGACGGCAGGGGAAGAAGGCGATTTCTGCAGTTATTTTAACTTAATCCTATAGGCAGTTCCGCACACCTTCAGACCCCTGCCCCCACCCCCTCCCCGGCCTGCGGGCCCGCGCCCTCCCCCTCCCCGCTGCCTTCCAGACCCTCCCTCCGTCCTTCTGCCCTGCCTTCCGCTGCAGCCTCAGCTCTTCTCCAAAGCCCCGAGGTGGCTGGCTAGACCGTTGTCCCCTTGCTGGGCCCGGCCGGGCGCGTGGGGCTCAGATCCGTCCCCTCCGTGGCCTCGCCTGCAAGTCTCCGCTTGTCTTGATGTTCATTCTCGTTCCGTTTAAAACCTCTCCTAACATCCTTGGCGCCTTCTGCTTCTTCGACTCATGGGCCACGTGGAGGCCTGGCACTCGAATCCCAAACGCCGGAGGACTCCCTAGCCATCTGCCGTTTCCTCCTGCATCTGTGCCTGCACCTGTGCCTGCACCGCCTCCCCCGGCCTCAGCTCAGATCTGCTTGGGGCACATCCTCGGTGTCCGTTTGTCCAAAAGCATCTGTACTGTGTCTCCCACTCGGAGGAACTGGGGGCACCGGGATTTTGAGAACAGAAGGGGGAGGGGCCCGGCTCCCCAACAAGGCCTGGCGGGGAGGGGCGGGGGGGGGGCGGTTAGCCGGGGCCAGGCCTGAAGGGGAGGGACCAGGAGTCCCTGGACCGCAGGCCTGCGCTTCCGGGGCTCAGAGCTGCCGTGTGCAGGCGTCCGGGGAGGTGGGTCCGGGGAGGAGGGTCCGGGAGGAGGCACATGAGGGCGCCCGCCCTTCTGCGCAGGATCACCGCCTGCTCACGCTGGGGGAGGAGGTGCAGCGCCTGTCCCGGCTGGAGCTCCTGCTTCGGAAGAGAGACGAGGAGATCTTGGCCCTCCAGGAGGAGAGGGAGGCCTTGAGGAAGCAGCTGAAATGCTTTCACCAAAGCAAAGGCCCAGAGATCCTGGTATGTCAGGGCCCGGGGTGAGCAGGCGGCCTGAGCCGCAGGCCCCGCGACAGAGGGTCCAAAGCTCCAGGCAGCGCTCAGGCCCCCGCAAGTGTCCCATCGTCCCGGAAACCTGCTCCGTCCTCAGGGGGCTCAGTGTAGAAATGGACCCCTGTGCTTTGCTGCAGCTTGCTTTCTCTCTGGGGCGGGCGGCTCACTCTCTGGACTCTGTTTCTTTCCCTGTAAGATGAGGGCCGGATCCTCTGGGATCCTGAAGGAGGGCCCCCTGAAGGCGGTGTCCAGGGCTTAGACCTGGGCCCCACGGGCGTGGTGGCTCAGATGAGTCAGGTCTGTTCTGCCTTCAGGGCATTAGGGTCCTTGCCTATAAAATGGGGAGGGGGTGCCGCCCCTTCCCAGGTCTGGGCAGAGGACGGAACCAGACTGGGGGTCCTATGGGCCGGGAAGCGGTCACCTGGTCTTTCTAAAACCTGATTTCTTTCATCCCTGAGGGTACGGCCCAGCAGTACGCTGAGGGGACGCAAGGGGGGTGGGGGCCCCGAGATGCCCCCAGAGGGAGCCGGACCAGACGCCGACGGTGTGGCGCCAGGGCAGGGCTCAGCTTGGCTCCCCTGTTCCCCAGCCCCCCGGGGGCACTCACAGAGGTTGAGCCACGGCTAGCCGGCAGTGACATGAGACACGGGCCACTCAGGGGCCCGTCACCGCCCCCCCTCCAGGGCCGCTCCTGTCCCCGTCACCGCCCCCTTCTCTCCAGCACAGCAACCTTGGCAGGAGGACACTGGGTCCCCTTCCTCCCCTACGACATGGAGAGGCTGCTGTCCCCTTCCAGAAGGACCGGCCTCTGACCCGGGGAGGGGGGGGGCTGAGGATCACACAGGAGCAGGGGTGGGGGCGGGCGGGGCAGCCGGCGAGGCCCAGGCCGCGGTGTCCTCCCTGCATTCTCACCTGCTGGCCTCTCCCCCCGCGTGGGCCCTCAGACACACCTGGGGGGAACAGGTGCAGGGGGCCGGGGCAGCCCCGGAAAAGGGACTCCAGCTCCCCGATCCCAGGGGCCGCCTGGTCTCCCGAGATGGCGAGGTGACCCTGCCGGGGACGGGGGTCCGGGGCCCCACGACGGGTGCGCTCCTGCCCAGCACGCCCTCCGTGTCCCAGCCGCAGGAGGAGAGTCCCGCGGTGCACAGAGTCCAGGACCCCGAAGTGGTTGGCGGCGAAGAAGAGGAGGCGGGCGAAGCCGAGGGCGGACCGGGCAGGGGCGAGGCTGCGCCCAAGGAGGGGGGTGAGGAGGAGGAGAAGCAGCTGGAGGAGGAGGAGGAGGAGGTGCCGGAGGAGGAGGACGTGCCGGAGGACGAGGCTGAGCGCGGCACAAGTTCGCGCTCCCTGGAGGAGGCTTTCGAGGATGAGCTGATCGCCCAGCTGGAGGAGTGCGAGCTGGTGATCCAGGAGCTCCAGGCGGAGCTGGAGGCGACCAGGACCCGGTACTCCCTGTCCACGGGTGCGCGGCTGCGGGGGCCGGAGGGCGGCGGCGGCGGGGGGGGGGGGGGGGGGGGGGGGGGGGGGGGGGGGGGGGGGGGGGGGGGGGGAGACTCGGCCGCAGCCCCGCCTCTCAGGCCCGCCCCCTCTCGCTCACTCTCGCTCCCTCGCGTCTCCTCCGCGGCGCCCGCAGGTGCCATCGTATCTCTGCAGCGCCAGCTGGATTTCCAGGAGTCCCAGCTGCAGCAGATGCGCGCGCAGAACGAGACCTTGCAGAGGACGCTGCGCGAGCGGATGGACCAGTTGCAGGCCATGTCCGACAAGGTGGCCGCGCGCCGTCCCCGGGCCGCTGCGGGGCCTCGGCTGGGCCCGTCCCGGTCGCTCCGCCTGCCGCGCCGCCGGCCCCGCCTGGGCCGCTCGGCTCCGGGCCGCTTCTCCAGGACCCCCGGCCCCGCGTCCCAGGCCGCGGCCGCCCCGTCCGGCCCGCCCCGAGCTGAGCGGTGTGTTTTATCGAAGTTACTCGCACACACGGGGCGCGAAGACTCAAGGCCTCCCACAGGCCGGAGGCCCCAGCGGCTGGGGACGCCCTCCTCCCGCTCGCGTGCCCCTCCCCCACGGCAACTGCTCCCGACTCTTAGGAATCGCTCTGCGCGTCCCCAGAGAGCGCGTTTCCAAAGCTCATTCTGGAACTTTCTGCATCCTCACATTATCTATTGCCTCCTCCTTCCTCCCCTGCCTGGGGTCCCCAACACAGGGGGTCCGCCTCCCGCCAGTGCCCGGTCGCCCACCATGGGGGGTGGGGGTGGGGGCTCGCTGTTGGCAGCACACGCCCGCCTGGGGCTGAAACACGGGTTTCCAGAATCAGGACTAAGGTCCCTTCTCTCTTCTGACCTGCTCCCGGTTTTCCGCGGAGCGCATCCCGCCGCCGTCTGCAGGTGTGCATTGGGGGGGACCCCGTATTCTGCGAGCGGCCTGCTAGTGCCGGGCAGTGGAATGTGGCCGGACCCAGACCCGCGGCCGGGGCAGCGCCTCCCGCCAGCGCCTCCCGCCTCCCACTCGCCCCGGCCCCGCTGGGTGGCCGCCGCTGCCGCCCGCGTCCCAGCTGCCCCGGAACTTGGCAGAGCCGGGCTCTCAGGGACCCACCAGGAACGCGGGTCCTTCTGTTCTGGAAGCTCGTGTTGTTTATTTTGTTTTTCGTCTCCACCTCTTGTCTCTTGCAGGTCCGTCCCCAGGGCGTCCCTGGACCCCAGTCCTCCTCCTCTCCCTGCGGCTCCGGCCTGTCGGCTTTCTGCATTCTCGCACTTTCCTCCACAGCCTCCCCCTCCCTCCTGCCTCTGTCTGTTGACCGAGATCCACTCTGTTCCCGGCTGCCCTTGTATCTTCTTTTCCCTCGAGACGCAGTGGCCGGTCCGACCCCGCAGAGCCGCCTGTGTCCCTCTGCCTTGGTCTCTGTCGTTCACGGGAGAGCTTGGCCCCTGTGCCAGGGCCGAGCGGAGAGGCCGCACGGTGGGCGTTTTGTGCTTCGCGCACGAGGGCACAGGTGCCACGTCAGCCGAGCGCCCAAGGTCGTCTTGTTAGGTCTTTGCTCTCAATGCGGTCAGCTTGGCCGCAAGCTGGCACCCGGGAGAGTGTCTTGCCTGCGGTGTAAGGACCGGAGACCGGCGACCGGCGGCCGGGAGCCCAGTGGGGAACTCGGCTGCGGTGTCCACATTCGGCCTCCACAGCCCACATCTGGTCCTGGGGTCTCCGCCCCACTGAGCCCGGCACCCCCCAGCTGGAGCCCCTCTGCCGAACCCCGGGGGGACGAGGGGCAGGCCCCTGGCCGTGCAAGGTCGGGGACAGCCGGTCACTCAGTTTCTGAAACAGTCTCCACTGACCCTGCCCACACAAGGCTCAGCTCGGAAGAGCCCACACCCCGGACTCTGAGGCTGGAGGGCGCCGGGCGGGGGCTCAGGACCCAGCTCCCCGCGTGTCTGCAGCCCCTCCTCCTCTCCCTGCCCTTGCCAGGGGCCCTGCGGCTTTCCGGCACTGAGGCTCGGGGAGAAGGGTGGGCACGGGAGTCCCGTCCGAGCTCTGGTCCCCGAGTCAACCCCTCCTTCTGCCTTCCAGTTCTCCAACCTCAGGGAAGACAAGAAACACGAGGAGATGATGGGCCTCATTGAGAAGGACAACTTTCTCCTCCGCCAGGTGTGGGGGCGGCGAGCGGGTCACCATCCGAGCTGTCCGTCCTGACCCAGCGCGGGGCAGACGAGCTGCAGAAGCCCCCCCCCCCCCCCCCCCCCCGGCAGCAGCAGGAGCGCAAGCGCCCCCGCTCCGCGCCATTGCTGGCTCCACATCTGGCTTGAACTCCTGACATTGGCCGTCTCAGGGAGGGTGACACGGGTGACCCGTCTGGGCCAGGAGGGCCTACTCCCCACTCCTTCCTGCCCCCCCCCCCGCCCCCGCAGCAAGTGGAGGAGCTGCAGGGCACGCTCGCCAAGCAGGAGCACAACGTCTCGGAGTTGGGAGCCAAGGTCAGGCAGCTGCTGGAGCAGGCGAGCCAGAGGGAGGACCGGCTGCAGAGGCAGAAGCTGCTGCAGGAGGAGATGGAGGACAGGACCGAGCTGGCGCAGGAGGCCGAGCTGCAGGCCCGCGTGGCCCTGGAGAGCGCGCAGTCCCGGGTAGGCCCTCCTGCGGGGAGCGAGCAGGCCTCGGGCTCATCCCCCCTCGTCTCCGGGCCCCCCGGCGCAGACTCGCACTCCGGAAATGGTGGCGGAGAGAGCAAAGGTGTGAGGGGCTTGCACACTTCGGCCCCGAGGCGGGGGGGCAGCCTCGCCCGCCGTGTGGATGGGTTTGCTGCCTTGTTTTGTGCTGTGAATGGGCCCCAGGGTTTGGGCAGCCGGGCAGGGGGCCCTGCGGCCACGGGGTACAATACGAACACCACCATCGACTCGTAACTCACGGGTGCCCGCCGTGGGCCCGACACCGTCCTAAGCAGCTTGCTAAAGTCTGCTCACCTGTGAACAAGCTAGAAGCAGGAATTCCTGGCGCCCCGTGCACGTGAAGGCGGCAGCACGGAGGCCAAGTCTGAGCCCCCAGGGCTGTGTAGGGCTGTGCTGGGAATTGAGGAGCAGGACCCCATATCTGAGCCCCGACACGAGACGTGAGCAGAGGCACAGAGGGAGGCCGAGGTGCTCTCTGCCATGAGGGACCCCAGTGGAAAAGGACTTGATTTAGAATCCATAAAGGGAAGGGTCCTCTTTCCCACCCAGAGTGCCTGTGGCAACCAGGAGTGCCCTCCTCCCCGTGGGGGCCAGCTGCGGGGGACCAGCCCACGCACCCCAGTCCAAAGGTCCTGAGTAGGGGGTTGGTGTCGGAGCAATATCTATAGGAAAGAAGACAGACAAGACGGACAAGACAGACAACGTGGATGGGGGTGATACCACACTTTATTAAGATAGCCAGGGTCTTATGTAGGGTGATTACATCATGTCTTTAACGGTTACATAGTTCAAGGTCCCTGAAGGAAAGACCTGCTCCGGAAGAGGTCACTCTTATCAGGACAGCAGCAAATACAATCAAGTCATTATAAGAGAGGAATTCCCTAGTAATAGTCTGGTTTTAAGCATAAGATGAACCTGAAGAATTCTCTGAGGAGGTATACATTCCTTAAGGCCCTTCCTCAGTTATTCAAGGGGAAGATGCTCATCCTTTATAAGCAAATCTTTGGGAGAGGATTATGTTCACTCCCAACAGCAGACAAAAGAGCCAGAAAATAAAGTAAGGGAAGGTCACTGACGGACCCAAGTTGATTCAAAGCCTAAAAGTATATGCCTCTTTGCAAAGCAATGAGAAGATCATAGGATGAACAGAAGCCACATGTGCGGCGCAGGAGACCAAACATTGTTTGAGGGTATTTTTTGCCTAATGGGCCCTAACAGCCAGCATCCTGCTGGGCGGCTCTGATGGCATCACTGAGCCCCCCACCCTGCCTGCCATCTTTCATAAAGCGGTGTCCCGTCCGGCAGAACCCCCCGCTGCAGCGTTAGTGGGCGCCAGTGTTGGGGTCTCCAGTCTGTCTGGGAGAGCCTGGAGGCTCAGTGCACCCAGGTCTGGGGTGGCAGGAAGGGGCGCCAGGACCCTCGAGTGCCGCCTGAGACAGCCGGGCGCGGGGCACTGTGGGGGACACCCCAGCTGAGGGCCAGCTCCAGTACAGAGGGCGAGACCCCCACGCCAGTGCTCACCCACACCGGAAAAGACGGAAGCCCCTCCCCACTTGAGGTCCAGGGGCTCCGAGCGTCCCCTCTGTCCCGGAGGCAAAGCGGACTCGCCCGTGGCCCTTTCTAGACAACGCAGTCCCGTCGGGCTGGCTCCCATCTGACATTCTGGCTCCGTGGGGCCTCTGGGCTCGTGGGGCACAGGCTGGGGCCCTGCACATGGCTCCCCGTCAACAACTGGTTAGCGCCCTGTTAGCGGCCAGCTAAGCAGCAGTGCCTCCCACTGCAGGGCGGGAGGGCGGGCAGGGGTGCAGCAGGGAGGCCCCCCCCCAGCGCTCCCTCTAGTGCTAACTAGTGCTAACAGCAGGGGCCGACGGTGGGCAGGGCGCTCCCAGGGCTCCTCGGGAGACTGCCCTGGGTCAGGAGGGACCGTGCGCTTCCCTTGGGGAAGGGAGTACGGCCGGGTGAGGGGTCCTTCCGAGCTCTGGTACTCTTCTCCCTTTTTAAACCATTTCTTTTTCAATTAAAAAGAAAAAAAGCAGTAGACGGTCTTAACGGCTCGGTGCCAGGCCCCCCTGGGCCAGGAATTCCCGGGCAGACCAGCTGGGCCCCTCCAAGCTCTGCGGGGTCTGCGGCTGTGAGCGAGGTCACATCCACCTTCTGAAGAGCTTCACCAGTGATGGGTGTGACCCCCCCCTTCCCTCTGCTCACAGCTTGAAAGACTAAGAAACAAGATCATCCAGGCCACCTTCAGCACCTCCGGGGGCAAGTCCTTGGCCACCGAGATCTCGGACAACGACATTCTGGAGGCCCTGCAGGTACACTCGGCACCGGGCTGCCTCCTGGTCCCTGAGGCCACGTCTCTGGGCGGGAGCTGGCTGGTCTGCAGCCGGAGGCCGAGGGGAGAAGCCTGCATGGGTGCCAGGGACCCCTATTCTTGTCCCGTGTCACTGTTCACGGTCACCCGGGATCATCCTCACTCTGCTCAGGCGGAGGGGGACCGGATACCCCGAAAGGGTGGCGATGGCGCCGCTGGTGAGGCTGGCCGCTCCAGGCCTTGGTGACCCCCGGCAGCTAGCCCTCCAGGGGCACTGGGGAGGGAGGCCGAGCCGCTGGGGTCCTGGGGACTCCCCGGCAGCAGGACCCCTGCCCAGGCTCTGCCCCTCCAGCCTCTTCGGGGATGCTTCTTAGCACCTCGGCGTGGCCTCAGCCGGGACCCTGGCACAGACCCCTCCCTGGCCGTGGCTGGTGCCATCATCTTGCTGAACCCAAGCAGAGACCCCACAGGGGCGGGGGTGCAGGGGACACAGCAGGCTTTGGGGGCAGCAGGGGTGCGTCACCACCCCTGTGGTCCTCGGCTGAGAAGCTGTGGCAGGGTCCCTTGAGTTCACTGAGCCACGGAGCTGCCCTGTGCACGCGGGAGGGCACACGTCCGCCTCCTGGGAGCGGAGCCCTGGCCGTCGCGTGCTCTGGGTGGCCGCGTGCTGCTCACGGGGGCTGCTGCCCCTGTCCCAGCCCCGCAACCTCCCGGGTCAGGGCCCCTCCCACCCGTGCTTACGACCTTCCGGTGCCCACGTTCCCCTGACACCTGGTTTATTTTCTCTGTGCGACGGGGTGGGCCCCGGTCGGTGGTGACCCTACAGGGTGACAAAGGCCTCAGGGGAGGGGGCCCTGAGTGAGGACCCAGGGGGAGGTCTCTGCCACCTGGCTACTGTAGCTTGGGGTGAGGGAGCCGGAGGGAAGAGAGAGGGAGGGATCTTCACACCACCCGGCCGTCAGGGTGCTCTCCTCTGCGGTGACGGTGCGGGTGCCGGACACAAAATAGTGACGGCAAAGCAGGACAGCTGAGGGAGGGGGCGGGCCGTCTCCCCGTGCACAGGACAGAAGGGACTCAAGGGACAGGCTCCGTGGCCTCTGCGGTCTCTTGGTCAGGGCTGCTGGAGAGTCTCAGAGGACACAGTGGATTTAGTGCTGTTTCGGGGGAGTGACGGGGGCCGGGCGGGGCCTCTTGTCCCCACTGCGGGTTCTGTGGCTCCATCTCCGGCCTGGTCAGTGGCGGTGGGTGTGTTTTCAGCGCAGAAGTTAACAAATGCTGGGAGACCGCAGCCTCCCCCCCTTCCCCGCCCCCGGCGAGTGGGCGGCAGCTCTCCACGTGCTGAGAGCTCCATGCAGGGGCGGCGGGGGGAGGGCGGCGCCCCCACAGCCTCAGCCTGTGCTCCGTTCCAGAGGCTCATCTCTGAGCGAGTAGATTACTACAATCAGCTGAAACAGAAGGGCGTCCGAATGCCTCCCCTGAACCAGCTGGACGCCTCGTCCTCTCTGAGCAAGACCAAGAAGACGGCCCCCAAGTAGACCCACCGCGGCCCCCCGAGACGCTGGGACCCAGCTCGCCGGGCCACCCCTGCGGGGCCCCGTCCTTTTGCTTTAGAATTAAACCCTGGCCTTGGCCACAGGCTCAGCTTTTCCTTCCCCCTGGGACTCGCAGGGGCTCCGGCTCCACCCACAGCCCCCATCTGCATCCCTGGCTCCTTCCTGGGGAGACCCCTACATGGAGCAAGGGTCCCTCCAGAGGCCCCTGGCTTAGGAGGCTGGAGATTGGGTGCCCATCCACTCCTTTGGTTGGGCCCAACCAGGGCCGCCTCTGCCATGGGGGCTTTGGGCGACGCCTTTGGAAGAAGGTGAAGGCGGTTTTCCTACTGCTGGTCCTTCCCATCATGGCTGTGGGAATGACAGCTCCTGGTGGCCACGAGGCACTTCTGCGTCCTGCACACACAAACTTTGGGCACATCTTCTCTTTGCTCTCCGCCCACACCTGTGCCGCAGCGGGCTGACTGCCGGGGGGGGGGGGCCCAGGGCACGAACTGGAGGGTGGTGGCTGGGAGCTGGAAGGCCCCAGGGGCCCCTGCAGGCCGCCTCAACTCTCTGATCAGACCCAGGCGCGTCAGGAGCCTCCGGGCTCAGGCCCTGCGAAGTCTTGCTGGAGGACCCGGGGCTCTCACGCCTGGGACCCCAGAGAGGCCTCTTGTCCCAGGGTCCTTTCTCCCCAGTCACCCCTCGCCCCTGCGGTCCCCTCGCCCCTCTGTCTCCTGCGTCTCCCTCACCCCTACTACGCCCTCCCTGCTATGGCCCCCTGCTGGGAGCCGCGCCCGCCTTGCTGGATGACACGGTCACAGTAAGGAAATGGTAGACGTTGCACGGCTCCTGCCACAGGGGCGGAAGCTGGCATCTCCTTCTGTTAACTCATAGCTCCTGTAAAACTAAGCCTGTTGCCATTGATTAGGCCTCACAATGTTCCAAATCAGACCGATAATCCCCAGAAACCTCATGGGAGGAAGCATATTCCCACCTCTATGAAGAGGAAGTTAAACAAAGCACCGCAGGTGTTTGTCCAAAGGCTCTTCTATTGAGCTTCACAAACTTAAGACATGGAAATAAAGGGGGTTAAAGAACACAAGCATAATGTTTACCCTGGCCCGGAGAAAAGGCCTAACTTAGGAAACAGAAACAAACAAGAGCCAGGCACAAGTTACTGCGCAGACATATGCTAATGTGGTGCCCACTGTGAGGATGGGTAAGAGTAGTTACAACTTAGACTCCTATGCAAAGGCCGGCTGGTCTAGGGGCGCCTATGGCGCTTACACCCTCAACATCAAAGAACAAGGCTGACAAAAGGCTTACTGACTAACCATCACGAAGGTATTCTCCCTCTTGGGAGCCAGACAGAATGCCTCCTAGCCCTGTCTATGACTGAATTTTAGCATCATTGCTATAAAAAGTGTTTGCTCTCTGCTTCTCACTGAAAACATCCTGCTATCTTCTTAGTTGTAAGATTTACTACCAGTTCAAACAAACGTGTATGTTGTCTGCTTTTCACTGAGAATATCCTGTTATCCTATGATGTGTAAATTACCTCATTGTAATTAGAATAGTTTTGAAGAAATGCCTCTCTAAACCTGTTTCTGCACCCTTTTCAAAGCATCTTTATCACTGAGAATTTTGTAAAAATTCCACCTTTTGATGTCATAAGTCTATAAATCAAGGCCCAAGACCTGGCTAGAGAGGAGGTACCGGAGTTAAGGAGGAGATACAGGAGTTAATAAGGAGATAGAGGAGTTAGATGGAGATATAAGAAGATACAGGACACAGGAGAGAGAGGAGATAGAATAAGAATGTCGGGCTGGGCCAATTAAGAAACTGCGCTGCCTGAGTGTCTCTTCTTTGCTTCTCGTCCGCCGCTACCCCTTCAGGGAGCCCTGGACCCGAGGGAGGCCCGCTCCGGCAGCCCCCTCTCCCCTGCAGGCCCCTCTCTCATGCGGCCCCACTTCCCTGTGACGCCCTCGCCCCTCCAGCCCCCTCACCCTGCTACGGCCTCTTTTCCCCGAGGTCCCTTGCCCCCGCAGCCCCTCCCCTCTACGGCCCCTCTTTCCCGCGGGTCTCTCTCCCCTGCGGGCCCCTCTCCCGCGCGGCCCTCTCTCCCGGCAGCGTGCACGCCCTCCGTCTGTGCCCCCGGAGCACCGGCGGCCTGGGATCCGCTTCCCAGCTCGCCCCGCCCCCCGCCCCGCCCTGGCCCCGCCCCAGGCCGCGCCCCTCCCGGCCGGGTCAAGTCTGCGCAGCGCATAAGGCCCGGGGCTGAGGGTCCCGCGGGACACGCGTCGGGTCGCAGCCTTCTCGTGCGGGCCTGGCCGGGGCCCCCCTGGCCTGTGAGCGGCCGCCCGAGAGAGCGGAATTGCGGGGTACGCGGCGGGGGAGGGTCTGTTCCAGCCAAGCGACGCCCCCCAATCCCGGCCCAGTCCCAGGGCTCCTTTTTCTCCCCGGCTCCTCGCAGAGCCGATCCTCTACACTTTCTCTTTATTTTCTGCGTTTTTCGTTTTGTTTTTCAGGTTGGAGGCATCGGCCGCACCTCGGACCTTGACCTGTAGCCTGGGAGGGGGCGAGATCTCTGACCACCTGACCACCTTCCTGGGGCCTGAGTTTGGGCTTCCACGCCGGGGCTGCCCCTTTGTAAGTTGTGGGCTCCTCGGAGGTGCTTTGGGAGGGAAGGGATCATGAGGTGGTACCGGCCAGGGCCCCCAGCTTGGCTGGTGTCTCTAGGCAGCACAGCCCCAGGCTCTTGCTACAGGGCGTGACCCTCCGGTGGGGGGTTGGAGAGTGACGCCCTTAGGAGCCCCTCTCTCGGCATTTCACCAGCTGCTAGTGGCTTTGCCCAACCAGGGTGGCTGGAGAGCCACCAGCTCCATCAGTTGGGAATGTTTCCGGGGACACATGACCGGACCTCATTGTCCCAGGCTTGAACAGGTGTGCGTTGGCTCTTCTTACACAAAGAAGCCCGCAGGTGGGTAATTGGTGTGGATTTGGAGGCCGTGCCATCAGGGGTGGGGCCTCATGGGTATCTGGTCGCAAGATGGCTGCTGCCGCTCCAGCCATCGCTGCAGGGCAGGAAGAAGCGGCTGCTGTTCCTTTTGTGAGAGCAAAATCCTCCTCCTGCTACACCCAGGCCAGGGTATTCAGCTTGACTTAGTCCCACTGTCATTTAGGGTGGGACCTTGCTGGAGGGGACAGGATGGGGTTTCTGCCCAGAGAGGACGTTAGGTAGGTGGCTAACAGTCGGCCCAGCAGCCCCTTTCCCAGACACACCTGGGAAAGCAGAGCCCAAGCTCAGCGGACACTTGGCCTCCCTTGGGCCTGACCTGAGTGGCTGCCGCTCAGCAGGGGGCCCCCACCTGAGAGGCCGGCCTTGTGGGTGTGAGACCAGCTCCCTTCCTGCCTCCCACTGGCCTGGGGCTGGGGTGAGAGTGGAGGCACGTCAGGAGTTTAAGAACTGCTGGGTTTCAGGAGTTCCTGGGGTTGGCCTCTTGCTGTTTAGTGGCCCGTGGTGCCTGTAAGACCCTTCCCAAGATTCCGTGGGAGGGAGTCCTGGGAAGAGAGGCCCCGGCCTCTCCTGGATTCCCAGCAGGCCCGGGAGCCCCGCCCCCGGCCCCAGCTTCTCCCCCAGGCGGTGTCGGGGGAGGGGCCGCAACCGCACCGCCGGAGGACAGGGAAGAGGACAGGGACGCAGCTGTGGGCCGGCCGGACAGGCTGTACCAGCCACGGCCCCTTCCCTCTCCCTCCCGGCATCCAGGACGCTCCGGGCCTTATCTGGCAGGAATGGGGAGGGAAGCAGCCCTTATCAGGCCGAGGACCCTCAGGGTCCAGTCTCCAGGGCCCAGCAGCTGCCTGGGGAGGTGGGGGGCCCTGCCCTGGACTGGGTGGGTGGAGGCAGCCACCCACATTCCTGAGGGGAGGGTTTGGCGGCCTCCCAGCCTCGCAGGGTTGGATTCCCACTTTGCCGCCTCCCACGTGACCCTGGGCCAGTGGCTTGGCCACTTGGCGGCAGGGCGCCGGGTGAGCCAGGTGAGAGGGTTCCAGTAAGGGAGCCCGCCCACCGATGTCTCCCCACCCCCAGCCGGAGCCCTGGCCACCACCCTCACCAGGTCCCTGCTTCACAGGGACGCGGGGGGCCAGACGTCAGCCTCGGTTTCCCCGCCTGTGAGTGCCGGAGCCCACCCCCTGCCCCTCCGGCCGCAGCCCCTGCAGCATGCAGAGCCAGCAGAGCGGCGTCCAGTACTGCAGGTGGGACGACAGCAGCCGTGACGAGGTGCACGTGGCCGCCGCGTCCCCCACGGAGGAGGAGGCCTCGAGCTGGGGGAGGTGAGAGGAGGGAGGAGCCCGCCCGCGGGTCATCCCCCCACCGCCTTGTCCCCTCCCCCGCCCCCCAGCCAGCTCACCTGGGCCCTGCACCCTCGCTCGCCTCCCTCCTGCCCCCACCCCTGTCAGCAGAGCACCAGGCCCCCCTCCTTCTGGCGGCCCTCCCCTCCTCCCCCCCTCCCCCGGTCCCCGGTCCACTGGGGCTCAGCGCTGGCGGCTCTCTCTCCAGGATCTCCCGGAAGCTGTGCTCAGGCAGTCTGGGCATCACCATGAAGGTGCTGGGCGGAGTGGCCCTCTTCTGGGCTGTCTTCATCCTGGGCTACGTCACCGGCTACTACGTGCACAAGTGCAAATGAGGCTGCCCAGGGCACACCTGGGGACACGGGCGGGCGGACAGCCCCGCACACCAGACCTCCCTCCCTCTGG
>PISW01015549.1:5851-16479 GCA_004023785.1 Mungos mungo
CCGCCCACCCCCAACGAGGGGCCGCTGGCTGTTCTGCTGGAGAACCGGCCTTCCGGGGGGGCGGGGAAGGGGCTCCCCTCCCCCTCCAGGGGCACGCGGGGGCCTCCACCCCCACCCCCCAGGGGCACGCGGGGGGCCTCCACCCCCACCCCCCTGGGGCACGCGGGGCCTCCACCCCCACCCCCCTGGGGCACGCGGGGGGCCTCCACCCCCACCCCCCTGGGGCACGCGGGGCCTCCACCCCCACCCCCCAGGGGCACGCGGGGGGCCTCAGCCCCAAGCGCAGCAAGCACGCGGGCCTCCAGCCTGGCGCCCCACGGCGGCCCTCCGCAGTCAGGCCGGTGCGGAGCGGGATCGGGGCCCAGTCCTGGGACCGCAGCACGGAAGCGACGGCGTCCTGCGCAGGGCGCCCTGGGGGCTGCAGTCCACACAGCACCCGGCCCGAAGGGAACAACTGGTTGGCTGGCGGACCGGTTAAAAGAGGCTGACGGTTCACCCTCCGAGGGTCTTAGTTCGGGCGGTTACGACAGACAGACCGCAGACGGGGCGGCTTCCCCGGCACCTACTCCTCGGGGTGCTGGAGGCTGACGGGCAGCTCTGGGGTCAGGTGAGGTCCGCGTCCCCCTGGGGCGCAGACCGTGTCTTCCCCGTGTCCCCAGGTGGGGTCTCTTCTGGAAGGACCCTAACCCCGCGAGGGAGGCTGCACCCTCAAGACCTCCTCCCCTCTCAGCCCCACCCCCCATGAACTGTCCCCTTGGGGCTTAGTTTTCACCGAATGAAATCGAGGGACACGGACACCGAGCCTACGGCACAAGCGACGTCAAGTCCCCCAGAAGTGTGTGTGTCCGGAGCTGCCATCCGAAGGCCTGGCCGCCTGGCGCCCCTCGCCGGAGCCCCGAGGCAGCGAGTACCGGAGGAGGAGTGGCTCACTCTGTGTCACACCAGGGCTCCTCCCGTCCCAGCAGCCCCCGGGCCCCTGCCACCTGCGGGAAGGGGGGGGCGGGGTGTAAGTAAACAAGGCTCACCAGGACGGCGGGGCGGGGCAAAACGCAGCGGAGGACGCGGAAAGGAGCCCAGACGCACTGACGATGCTCAGGAAGGTTTAGGGCAGAGCGAGCGCGACCTCGGACGCCTGCTGCACGAGGCCACGCGGGACGGCGGCGGGGACGCCACCCGCAGCGACGCTCCCGCGCAGAACCAAGCCTCTCCCCAGCCCACGTGCACGCGCATGGGGACAAAGGACAGCGCCCCGTGATACCTGCCGGGAAAGGCCGGCTCCGGAGCGGCAAGAGCCCAGTTACCAGTGCGTCTCCGGCAGCAGCGGAGGCCAGAGCGACGCGTCCAAAGGGGAAATAACTGCGTCTAGAATTTTGCGCCTCAGGTGACACATAAAAACCACAACGAGAACTAGGAGCCACTTTCTGGCCGTGAAAGCGTCTCGGATGCTGCGGAGGAGCTCGGGCTGCAGGTGCTTGGCGGGGGTGGGGGGGGGGGGGGGGGACCGCTCTCATCGGGACACTGCAGGGCCAGCCGGAACTCGGACGCGGGTCATCAGGTATCAGAATAGCTTCAAACATTAAAAGGGATAAATTCTGGAGAGCAGAAATGTTGGTGGAGAGGGAACAAGTTGGGAACTGCTTCTTTTTTTTGTAACTTTATAGTTCTTTTTGAATTTGAAAAATGAAAAAAGGAACACACTAGAACAGTTGCCGTATACAACTATGAGGACGTCCAACGACCTCTCCCGGCCTGGCAGTCAGACAACAGAAACAAACAGCAGGCGTCCAAACTGACAAGGAAGAAGGAAACGTTCACTAATCACAGATGACAGGATACTCTATGTAGAAAACCCGAAAGACTCCACCAGAAAATGGCTACAATTGATAAAAATGAATTCAGTAAAGTCACAGGATACAAAATCAACATAAAGAAATTTGCTGCATTTCTATGTACCAATAATAAAGCAGCAAAAACATAAATTAGGAATATATTCCATTTACAAATACACCAGAAATGATAAGATACCCAGAAATAAACCTAACCAAAGAGGTAAAAGATCTGTACTCTGGAGACTATAAAACACTGATGAAAGAAACTGAAGACGACACAAAGAAATGCAAGGACATCATGCCCATGGATTGGAAGGAAAATATTGTTAAAATGTTGATTCCACCCAAATCAATCTACAGAATTAATGCAATCCCTATCAAAACACCAAGAGTGTTCTTCACAGAGCGAGAACAAACAATCCTAAAATGTGTACGGAACCACAAAAGACCCCAAATAGCCAAAGAAATCTTGAAAAAGAAAAGTAAGGCTGGAGGCATCACGATTCGACTTCAAGTTATGTTCCAAAGCTGCAGAGATCGAACCGTAGGTACCGGCAGAGACACAGACACTAGGTCAATACACAGAATAGAAAACCCAGAAATGGACCCACAAGTTTATGGTCAACTCATCTTCAACAAAGCAGGAAAGATCCTCCAATGGAAAAAAGCCAGTTTCTTCAACAAATGGTGCTGGGAAAACCGGACAGCCAGATGCAGAAGGATGAGGAGCCGAACCGCGTTTACACCAGGCACAAAAGTAAACTCAAAAGGGACGAAAGACCTAAGTATGAGGCAGGAAACGGTCAGAATCCTAGAGGAGAACGCAGGCAGCTACCTCTCTGACATCGGCCGTAGTAACTATACTAGACACGTCTCTGCAGGCGAGGGAAACAAAGGCAAAAACAAACTGTTGGGACTGTATCAAAATAAAAATGCTTTCACACAGTGAAGGAAACCACAAACTAAGCAGCAGCCTGCTGAACGGGAGACGCCGTTTGCCAACGAGCCGGCCAGTCGAGCGTTCGTAGCCGACACACACAGAACACGCATCAAGGGCGCCCGCGTGGCTCAGCCAGCTAAGCGTCCGCGCCTTGCTGTCGGCTCAGGTCGTGGTCTCGCCCTTAGTGAGCTGGAGCCCTGCCTCCGGCCCTGTGCCGGCAGCGCGGAGCCTGCTTGGGATTTCTTCCTCGCTCGCTCTGCCCCTCCTTGGCTTGCTCGAGGGGGGGGAGGGGGAGAGTGAATGTATCAAACTTGATGTCCAAAAAACAAAGCAATTAAAAAACGAGAGGACTTGAATAGACACTTTTCCAAAGATGACATGTAGACGACCGACAGACACATGAAGAGATGTTCAACGTCACTCACCATCCGGGAAGTGCGAGTCACAACTACGAGAGACCCCCTCACACTGGTCAGAACGGCTAAAATGAACCCCACAGGAGCCCAGGGTCAGCGAGGACACGGAGGGGAAGGAGCCCTCTTGCACTGGCGCGGCCACAACACTGAGGGTCCCCGAAAAGCTAGAAGCACAACTCCCTGAGGATTCAGCCGCCGCACCGGGTACTGACCCCAGCACAGAAATGCTCATTCCGAGGGACACGCGCAGCTGCGCATCTACAACCGCCGCCCCGTGGAAGCGCCCGCGTGCCCGGCGCCCGGTGAGTGGGTGCGCACGCCCGTGAGCAGACACCCTGCTGGACCGCCACTCAGCCACGAGAAAGAATGAGATCTTAACAGCAGCAGCGACGTGGACGGGGCTGGAGAAGACAGTGCTCAGTGAAAGAAGTTAGTGAGCGAAAGACAAATCGCATGATTTCCCTCAGATGTGGAACTTAAGAAACAAACCGGCAAAGGAGAAAGAAGAGAGACAAACCAGAACAGAGACTCCCACCTCCAGGGGACACGCGGGTGGTCACGGGGTGGGGGGGCCCTGCGAGGAGCACAGGCGCGGCACAGACGTGCAGGGTCACCAACAGTCCCCAGGGTGGTAACTGCCAGGGAGCCAGGGACCTTACAGAATGCAGAGGCTTCAACGTGAAAAGAATTTTATAAAAGAAATCAAAACAGTCAAGTAGAAAAATGGGCAAAACAAAGGCAAAGCAAGTCTTCTGGACACAGTCGGTGCCTTGTTCACAGCCGGTGCCAGGAGCGGGGCCCGGGGCCCTCCGAGCGCACCGGAGTCTCTGCTGCCGGTCCCGCAGCTGTCCAGTGCCATCGGCCCCCTCACCCGACCCCTGACGCCCCACCCGACCCGACGGACGCCGCAGCGGGCAGCTCGGGCCCCAGGGGCTCCCCGGGGCTCTCTGAGAAGCCGAGACGCTGCATTTGGGGGAACGTGCTCCTTCCTTTCCGTGGTTTTCCTTCTCGCGTCTAACCCTGGGATACAGCAGTGACGTGCTGAGTCCCGAGGCGAGGGGACAGTGGCAGAAGGCGGCTTACCCAGTGAGCCGAGACGTCCTCAGTGAGTGTGAGATCAGGCTCACGTGACGCTCAGAGAGGCGGACTCGGGGCCCCAGGAGGCTCCCGAGCCAGCACCGAGTTCGCACCCACAGACTGTCGGGAAGATGACATCGGGAACATGTCATTAGCCACAGGCGACCCGTCAATGCCGGGAAGTGTGGCCACTTTACACCCTCTGTCAACCCATTGCTTCACACACTAGCATCTGCACTTCAGAGCAATCGACACGCCAAAACCCAGCAAGGACGGCGGCGCGACGGCCACTCGCCAGCGAGCGTGTGTTCCCTGCTTGTGCACATTTTGGAACCCAAGTTTAATAATAAATTCATTCCGAATTGGTTTTAAATGGCATGTTTAACAGTTTCCCATGTCTAGAAACTTCTACCTTATTGTCCTTTACGATACCTGTATGAAAACCAAACTATCCTGACAGTGGTAATTACCTGTTTAGAGCAAGGAGAGTCTGGAGGGTGGGGAAGCGGGAACGTGTGCCTCCCACCCCTCACTGTCTAACAGAGTATTTCGTGGAAATGGAAACTAACCTGTGTAAGTGACAAGTTAATATTCGGTCTACACAAACCAGAACTTCACGGAGTCTCCAACGCCCGGTGGAAGCAAACACGCTCCCTCTGGCGGCACCACGCCCGCAGTCCTCGGCCCCGGACCGCGTGGGGGGAGCACGGGGCCACCGGGGAGGCCTCCCCCCACCCCGGGAGGGGCGCCTGGGAGCGCGGCCGCACGCACACCCCTGGAGAAGGAATGCGGAGAACAAGCAAAAGAGTGAAATGAAACCCTTTTCCTGTTCTCCCTGGGCTTTCTGGTTTTCTTAGCCGTACAGGTCAGTTTACAGATGCAAGTAAGAGAAGACTCGATGATCCTGCCGATAATTTGATTCTGTTCCTCACTCCACGGCGAGGCCAGAAGCTAATCATGTAACGTCATGTAATCACTAATGATCCTCAGTGAGTATCTGCAATCGTACTACCAGAAAAGTAGTAAGAACTTGTCAAACCAGAAGAATTCCAGATTGAATGAAGATGCCAAAATAAATACACGTGAGACAGACCAAGGCTGTGGCTACTGTTTATAAATCACAGCAGTGTTCGACGTTACTGCCGGAAAAGTGAACTAAAAGGTAAATGCATATGCATAAAAGGCAGAAATAAGAAGAATCTATAAAAGAGGGAAAAAACCCCATGTCTTAACTCAATCCACCATTCCTTTTGAAAACCGTTAGAGACATGCACACACGCTGAACGCACCGGTCGTAACCGGTGAAATGACCAACAGTTTCACGCGGCCGGTGGGGAGGGGGGGCGCCGGCCTCAGGCCCGCGCCCTGCTGCCCCCCACGGCCGCCCTGGCGCCTAGCTCCCCCCACGCCGGGTCTCCTCGCACGCACTAACCCCCCCGGAAGCAGAATTAACACCAGGCACTCTCTGTCTCGTGCTCCTGCCCCACCCCACACAGCCTCTCCGTTTAAACCCCTCCTGAAAACATTACTTCCGTATTAAACACTTCCTAGTAGAGGAAGGAGAATTCGACTCGCACCAAGAAACGAGTAAAATGAGTAACAACAAGGGTCTGCACAGCTACCTCCGTGCGCTTCGGAAAGCAGAGCGAGGACCACCCTCCAGCGGGACGGCGCGGGGGGCCTGCAGACCCTCTCCCCAGCGAGATTACCCGCAAGTGTGAGCCGAAACCAAAGCAAAAGAACCGCTTAAAGCCCCTGGAAATGCTCCTAAGGACAAACAGCAGATGAAGAAAGATCTACTTAAAAATCTGCACGTATCTGAGGGCTCAGCAACTCGAGACGGCCATGAGCGGGCAGCGCCTGCGGGGTCTGAGCCACGGCCCGCGGCCTCTCGCTGGGCGTAGCCGGGGGCTCCCAGGCCCAAGGCTGTGATCCCGGGGACACAGGGCTCCTCCTGGGGCCAATTCCTGGAGAGATGGAGGCGCCCCGGGTGGGGAAGGCTGGGGAGGCTGGGACCCTGCTCCCCGATCACCTGGCCTGGCTCACGCGGAGAAGGACCGAGAGGACCAGGCATCCGCCCACCCCACCGAGCACTCAGCTCCTGGAGCAGAGCAGAGCACTCTGGGAGAAGCCGGCGCGGTCTCCATCCCAGAGCCCCGGCACAGAGACACAGAGACTTGGGGGGGAGGAAGCGGCACAGAGACACAGAGACTTGGGGGGGGAAGCGGCACAGAGACTTCGCGGGGCGAAGCAGGACGTAAAAGAACGAGCTGCGAGCCGGCGGCAGCTCTGTAGCTACGGAAGACGACGACCCTCTAACCAAAGGGGCTGACTTCATTTGCAGCAGGGCCCGGAGAGATTTAGGCACAGCGCTGCTCCCGAGAGCCGAGAGCCGGGAGGCTGCGAGCAGGCCGAGCCGGCCACTGGCAGGAAAGCGTCAGGAGCGACCTAGAAGCGGCCCTTTGAGTCAGAGAACTGCTCGAAACAGGAGCCTCAGAGACGACTGCCACACAGGAGCCAGCCTGACTGCACTGGTTTCCAGAGGAGCGCACACCCAGCACGAGTTGGACATAAAGGAACCGCCTGCTGGCAATCAGTGGAATTTAACAGCTGGGTGCCTTCGGAAAGAGCAGGGAGCAGCCCCCGCCCACCTCATGCTCGAAGCTGGGACCCCTGGGGAGGGGCATCAGACAGTTAACACTGGGGTGCGGTGCACACGACATGTGTCAGTAAACGATCCAGCCAGTCCTTAAACGAAGCAAAAACAGAGGCAGCCATGGGGGCGGAAGGGAGCGTTGGACCCACGGTTGCCACCACACGGTATTTTAAATCTCCAGTTTCTTCACAGAAATACAACAACCCTAAGTTTTGTATAGAACCACAGAAGACCCCAAAGAGCCAAAGCAATCTTAAGAAAGAACGAAACAGGAGACATCATACTCCCTATTTTCAACCTATATTACGAAGTTATCATAATCAAAACAGTGTGCTGCTGGCATAAAAACAGACACAAAGACCAACAGAACAGAGCGCCCAGAAATAAACCCACAGCTGTCAGTCAACTAACTCGGGATAAAGGAACCAAGAACATGCAATGGGGGAAAACAGTCTCTCCAATAAATGGCGCTGGGCAAGCTGGACAGTCACGTGCAAAGTAACGGGACTGGACCACGTCCTCAAGCCGCAGACAAACTCAAAATGGAGTGAAGATCTAAACTCCCAGAAGAAAACACAGGCAGTAAGCTCCTTGACGTCCATCTTGACAGGGATTTCTTTGGATACGACACGAAAAGCAAAGACAAGAAAAGCAAAAATCACAAAGCAGGGCTGCACCAAGTTACAAAGCCTCTGCTCAGCAAAGGAAACGATTAGCAAAACGAAAAGACAACTGACCACACGGAGAAAATATTTACAGATCTTCTATCTGATAAAGGGCGAACATCTAAAATATATAAAGAACACACACAACTCAACAGCTAAAAAACAAACAACCCAATTAGAAAATGGGCTGAGGATCTGAATAGACATTTTTCTAAAAAACACATCCAGACGCCAACAGACACACGCAAAGATGCCGGACAGCGCTCGTCACCAGGGAAGCGCAAATCAAAACCGCTGCCGGTGGGCGTGCGCACTGCTGCGGCCGCTGGGAAGAACAGCTTGAACGTAGAACTCATGCTCGGATCCAGTAATTCTACTTCTCTGAGTGTTAAAAAAATTTTTTTTAATGTTTACTTATCATTGAGAGACAGAGACAGCGCGCGAACAGGGGAGGGGCAGAGAGAGAGGGGGAGACAGAATCTGAAGCAGCTCCAGGCTCTGAGCTGTCCACGCACAGCCCTACGCGGGGCTCAAACCCACAGACCGAGAGATCCTGACCTGAGCTGAAGTCGGACGCTTAACCAACTGAGCCCCCCAGGCTCCCGTGAGGGTATTTATTCAAAGAAAATGAAAACACCAACTCACAGGGACGTCTGCATCCCGTGTTCACAACAGCCGCGCCAAGAAAACCACCTAAGTGTCCGACAACAGGTGAATGGGTGTGGGCGCCTGAGCGTGCACATGTGCACACACACTGGAGCACCCCTCAGCCGCAGAAATGAGGGAAACCTTGCCCGTGACGGCAACACGGATGGGCCCCGAGAGGATTATGCTCCGAGAGGTGGGAGAAAGAGCAACACCCCGCGACCACGCCTGTGTGCTTGACCTTACAACACACCACAGGCCCCGGACACGAAACAGACGGGTGCTGCCGGGGCCTGGCGCAGGGGCTGCACAATGAATGCCGGTAATCAAGACACAAATCTTCCGCTGTAAAGTAACTCGGTCCTGGGCATACGCTGAGCAGCAGGGAGACGGCAGTTAACACTGGGCTGGGTATCTGAAAGTTGCTAAGAAAGTAGATGTTAAGAGTTCTCAGCACAAGAATCTCGTAACTATGTATATGTTGTGATCATTTTGCCGTAATACAAATATCAAAACACTGTACACCTGAAACCAATAATTATGTTAGTTATCCCTCACTTTGAAAACTTCTAACAGCCCTGGGCAGGGCCGCCTTGCAGGGAGCTGGGGAGCTCTCGGCGCGGCCGGCACAAGCCCCGGAGGCGGGCGCCACCGTCACCGGGCGCCGCAGGCCAGCTGCTGCGGAGTCCCAGGAACCCGCTGTCCCCCAGCGCTGGCGCTGCTGACAAAGCGGAGAGGCAGCCGCCGGGCGTGCTTAACAAAGGAGGAGTGAGCCGTCTGGGAGGAAGGGGAGGAAGATCGGGCCAGTGGCCGCAGGGCGGAGGAAAACGAGGGGCAGGAAACCAGAGAGGCCACGGCCTGGGAAGGAGGAGCATTTTCACCAACCCGTGGATCCCCGACCAGCCGACCCGAGGGCGTGGCGTCCCAGAGGGGGCCGGGCAGACGGGGCTGACAGAGTGGAGTGTGTGCGGGGACGGAAGTGGGGGCAGCAGACGTCACCGGTGGGGACCGTCAGAGAGGAGCTAACTGGTGTGACTGCGGACCCCGCTAAGAGGGAAGCGAAGCCACCCGCAGACGCTGGAAACAGGAGAAGGGAAGAGGCCCGAAAGAACTGGCTTTGGATGAGTGGAAAGCTATTCACAATAAGGACCAGGCAAAAGTAGAATTTAATACCCAAAACCAAGTGGGCAGTGGAAGAAGGGCTCTGTTCCTCGCATGTCAAAGAGCAAAGAGGCCCCTGTCGCAGATTCGGTGACGAACCATCATTTCTGAGAGCAGCAAATGACAGAGCGTCTCGGCTGGAGATCAGTCTCGGAGACCCTGACCAGCCAGGACGTGGGGGCGGGGCGGGCGGGCTGGCCTTGGACGTGTGGACGTGCGGACGTCCCCGCCCCAGCTTCTGCCCCTGAGGCACATGCACAGGACCTTTCAGCATTCACATTCCCAGCTCTGGCTTAAGTCACCACAAACACCCCGGTTCCTCTGTGGACCCTCCCGTCTGAGGTTTGCCTGAGGGTCCCGACCCACTTGAGAAAGAGAGACAGAAGACAGACGGTTGTTCATGCCGCTCAGGCCTGAAGACACGCGGCCCGGGCCTGTCCTGCGGCGCAGATGGCAGAGGCGGCGTTGGGCTGGGCCTGGGTAGAGTCGCCGTGCAGGGGTGCCGCTGCCCCCGCTGCCCCCGCTGCCCCCGCTGCCCCCGACCAAAGCTTCGTCTTCCTCCGTGTTCTTTCCTAAGGATTCAGACGTGCTCCTCATTACAGCCTGGCTTGCCGTACTGGACACAGTATCAGGCTTACCTGCTTCGCCTTTTCACACACGGTGACTGGGTCATCTATGCTCTGACTTGTCAAGTCTCACGCTGTGTGGAGCACGGATGCAGTTTTAATACTTTCACTTCTGGGGGAATCTCTCTTCGCCGCTCCTGCCTGCTGTCACACACGCTGCGTCTTTATACACAGAAACCTCCGTCCTGGAAGACCCTCGGAGCGCACTGGCTTATCAGCCCTTGCTCCCGGGTGGTGCGTTAGGTTCAAGTTTATAACCGATTCACAATTTCAACTGGACTTACTTTTAAATCCTATGACTTTCCCATTTTAAAAACCAAACTAGACCCCTCGTTGGTGAAAGTTTAAGCTACTTATTGCTGACACACATCCTATCGAGGGAAGTCATTTTACAGCTGTGGGGTCTTCCCTCCAAAGGGACGGTGGGACAAGTGGACTGGCTACAGGGCAATATTTTAAATATTCTGTTCTGTGCAGCAGTCCAGCCACTCAGTGAGGTCTGTGTGAAAGGTCCCACATCAAAATGTTCTCCCATAATCAACAACCCTTTAACGCTTCCTTTTCTAAAGAAGCCAAGCAGCACTGGCCTGCATGGTGAGCTGGGGGGGGGGGG
>PISW01015550.1:0-16395 GCA_004023785.1 Mungos mungo
GAGCACATGTACCCCAATGTTCATAGCGGCACTTTCTACAATAGCCAAATCATGGAAAGAACCTAAATGTCCATCAACTGATGAATGGATCAAGAAGATGTGGTATATATATACAATGGAGTACTGTATGGCAATGAGAAAGAATGATATATGGCCATTTGTAGGAAAGTGGATGGACCTTGAGGGTGTCATGCTAAGCAAAATAAGTCAGGCAGAGAAGGACAGATACCGTATGTTTGCATTCATAGGTCTAACAGGACAGACCTGGCAGGGGACCATGGGGAGAGGAAGGGGGAAAGAGAGTGGGGATGAGTGAGGGACACAGATCAAGGGAGACTACTGAGTACTGGAGAGGAACCATGGACTGAGGGGGGAGGGGGAGGGGGGAGGGGGTGATGGTCATGGTGGGGGGCACTTGTGGGGAGAAGCACTCGGTGTTATATGGAAGCTAATTTGACAATAAACTATTTAAAAAAACAAACAAAAAAAATAAAAACAGAAAAAAAAGGGGGTCCTATAGTAGAAGGGTGCTTGGGTGGCTTAGTTGGTTAAGCATCCAACTCAAGATTTCAGCTTGAAGATTTTCAACTGTGATCTCACAGTTTCCTGAGTTTAAGCCCTACGTCAGGCTTTGTGTCAATAGTGTTGAACTTACTTAGGATTCTCCCTCTCTCTCTGCCCCTCCCCTGATCACACTGTCTCCTTCTCAAAAATAAATAATAAATAAAAAGCTTTTTTAAAAAATGGTCTTATAGTAGAAAGAAAAGAGCATACTTCAAAGCCATGCAGTGCTGGGTTCAAACTTACTAGAAAACTTATTTAATCTCTCTGACCCTTAATTTACTCATCTGTGGAAAGCGGGTATTTATATAAAGCTTAACGTAGACAAAAGAAATTACGACAAGTCTAGACAGAGGCTACTATTGTGGGCAGGTGGGGAGACGGAAATGGAGGCTGAGGGGAGACTCTGGGGTGCTGGTTATATGCTTCTTGATCTAGACATTTGTGTGTTGAACTTGGGAAAATTCATTCAACCGTGTACTTAGGGCTTGTGCATTTTCCTGTATGTAGTTTATATTTTCCCAAAAGAGTATGTGCTGTGTGTGTGTGTGTGTGTGTGTGTGTGTGTTTAGAAGGTGGTAACACCTAACTTTCGAGTTTCCTGAGAGCATTAACAATAACAGATACGTACACTGGGACAGCTTCAAACTATGGAAAATAGCTTTGAGGGGCGCCTTCTCCAGGAAAGTGGAAGGCAACCCACATTTCCCATGGAATTTGCTCAGTGGGGAGGATTGTCCAGCCCACAGAGCCACCGAGAAGGCGTAGTGCACCAGAGCCAGACGGATGTTTGTGGGGACAGGACAAGACTGCAGATGGAATTTCCACCCTGCCATAGCCACCAATTTTGGGGAAAGCCACTAAGGCCTTGTAGTGTTGAGCTTCAGCCCCGAGGAACCAAGCAGGGCTGCAGACCTAGGCAGTGAGGTCTATTTTCCTATTGGTCCACTGTCAAGATCTATCTGTATCTCAAACAAACCCACCTTAGCACCTATCTTGGGCCAGGATCCATGGCATCCACAGATGCAGGGACCACAGTGTCTGCCCTTAGGTTACTCATCATTGCTGTAAGCAAGGGAGGGGGAACGGGACATGCACAAGGGAAACGGGGCTTTTCTGTCTGTCCTTTAAGCATCTTTTTGGGAGAGGGAGAGAGGGGGGGGGGAAGCATGCTGAGAGGGACTGGAGAAGAAAGAATATCTTAAGCAGGCTCAATGCTCAGCACAGAGTCCAATGCAGGGCTCAGTCCCACAACCCTGGGATCATGACCTGAGCAGAAATCAAGAATCAGATCCTCAACCACCTCAGCCTCCCAGATATCCCCTTGAAGCATCTTTAAAGCAGATTTTGGACATAAGTAGGGGGGGGACCCAGGCAGAGGTCTGGCCAGAAGGCACTTTTCCTCCCTCACGCCCAGTAACAGCCCAGCCCAGTGGTTTTCAGTGCAGATTCCACCATAATCCCTCCAAAATCACTGCTCCACCTCTGAAACTGCACACGGATTAGGATATACCACCTACACGTGATCATTAATACAGCTGTACTGAAAACCCATTTTCTTCAGTCTCTCTTCCAGGATTTTCACACTGCCTTCTCCACAAGATTCCCTAAAATACAAAAACAAAACATAAATAAAATTAAAGGAGAAAGAAGAAAGTCATTTCTGGGTGAATTACAATGTCTATGACCACGTGCTTGCAGGGTTTGTCTCCACTCTGAGGGACTAGGGGGAAAACCCACCTAGAACGCTGAGCGCTGAGAACCAACCTCTGCAGGTCCAGCTCAAGGACCGACCTGCTCTGGCGCATGCGTGGTGCGCCACAGGGCGCTCCGCAGCCCTCCCCCGCATCAACACACCTTAGGGCAGAGCCCCAGGCCCCAGAATCCTGGCGACTTGTGTACCATATCGTATGTTTTAAATGAAAACAAGAACATACAAACCAAAAAAATTTTTTAATGTAAAAAAAAAAAACAAAAAAACCCTCACCCCAATCGCACATCACTAGAGATAACTGCAATTAACATTTTGGTGTATACTGGCCTAGACCTTTGAAAGACGTTCATTCCCATGAGACTTTTTAAATATAACAATAGGTGTCTGCTGTGCAATGCATTTTGTAGTCTGCCTTGGCCCGTGCCTGTTTAAGTATGTACATACACGTCTTTAATTCTGGCACGATCTCCCTTACATCATCAGGACATGATTCACAAAACCTGGTCCCTCTTGTTGATGATCAAGGCTGATGCCTATATTTTGATGTCACATTAAAATGAACCCTGTCTATGTTTCATTTTCAAATTCATCTTGAATTACTTATTTCCTTAGCATACATTCCTGAAAGTTGGTTTTCTGGCACCAGCGTTTTGAATGCACTTTAAGGCTCTTTGATAGTGTTAAGGAACAAACACTCAACGGAGTAAATCTGAAAATCTAATTGGCTTTATTCAACAATTCAGGAATGGAGCTGCACCGCTTCTAGGCAGCAGATGGGCACCCTGAGGAGTGGTGCAAAGTGGAAGGCTTTTGTGTGGGCAGGTGGGTGTGACAAGGAAATTATTAGCAAAAGAAAAGGCAGGATTATTTTAGGCCAGGTCATCATTTGCAATTTCCTTATCTCACTAAAGGTAGGTTCAAAGGGCAAGCTTTCTTAAAATAACAAGCAAGGATAATTTTTAGACAAGAAGCAACTTCCCACAGAAATAAAAATAATATACACTGTTTTTTTATGCAACATAAATATAATTCGTCTTCTGGGAAGAGAAACGCAGATCCTAGTATGACTAGGTTTTGCAATTCTAATCTCTTGACTAAGAGACAGGAAAAAATAATCACTCATTATATGGTGAAACTTAGAGGGTCCTGGGGTTCTGAAATGCGGAAGTTGCTGAGATTCTCCCCGAACCCAGTCCTTGGGGTTGGCAGTGCTCTGCATCAGCGCTCTGAAGGACAAGCCCCCACCTGCTTCTCACGCTTCACTGTGGCTGCCAGCTGGAACTAGGCTTGGCCTCTTTGGCTTGTGTCTGAATCGCCTGGGTTCATGTTTCTTTTTCTAATGTTAATTTATTTATTTGGGGTTTTTTTAATGCTTTTTATTTATTTTTGAGAGACAGAGAAAGACAGCACAATCAGGGGAGGGTCAGAGAGAGAGGGAGACACAGAATCCGAAATGGACTCCAGGTTCTGAGCTAGCCATTAGCACAGAGCCTGACGTGGGGCTCGAACCCATGAACCATGAGATCATGACCTGAGCTGAAGCTGGAAGCTTAACCAACTGAGCCACCCAGGCGCCCCACCCCCTATTTTGAGAGAGAGAGACAGAGAGAGAGAGCAGGGGAGGGACAGAGAGAGAGGGAAAGAGTGAGAATCCCAAGCAGGCTCTGCGCTGTCAGCACAGAACTGGATGTGGGGCTCGAACTCACTAACCGTGAGATCACGACCTGAACCTAAATCAAGAGTCAGACGCTTAACCGACTGAGCCACCCTGACACCCCTGGGTTTATGTTTCTCAACTTCAGTTTTTCCAGCAATGCCCCTCACAGACAAGAAAGATGAGTTCAGGCTTACATTTATATAAACTCAAGTAGTTTTCCAGGAAAGATGAACCTTAACCATTTTTTTGGCCAGTGATCTAAGACCCAGTTGTAGAACTGGGTGTTCTCTGAGAATAAAGTCTTCATTATGTTATAGGTCAACTTATAGGAATGTAATAGGTCAACGTATAAGATATCAGAGAGCTTACTAATATAAGTTCGGTTTAAACTCCCATTCTGGTGAATAATTAAAGAGTGGGCAATCTGGAAAGACTCTAAGAATGTAACTCACTAAGGAACATTGTAACCTGAAGTTGAACTTGTTTTTCAAGATTCTGTTAAGTAACCCCACCCCTCTACTAAGACCTGGCTGAAGCAAAGTCCAAGGGGAAAGTCACCTGGTCACTGTCTCTCGTGGTATCTTAGGTGTTTATTATTGGTCATTCTAAAGGGACAAAGAACCTTAAAATGATAGGTTCCCGCCAAAACTAATGTCTGTGTATTACGACGTAACTGGCTACCAAGGAATGCTGTGAATTGTAATTGGTTAACTAAATGATGACGTTTTCTGTCCATATACTCTCACTGCCGTTTTTGTTTGGGGCCATTCTCTGCTCCTTAACACCAGGGAGATCAGGTTTGGCTCAGCCATAATAAAAGCATGCGGCCGTGAATAAAATTATGCCTCACTTCTATTCGGCGATTTGGGCCTTGGTGGTCTTTTCATAATCACCCTGCAGCACATTCCACACTCCTTGAGTTAACTGAGAACTCCTGGTGAGGGACCTCCAACACCAGGAGGAGAAATTGGCCTTGACTCACACGACTGCGAATGCGTAAGGAACTCTCCTATCCAAGCTGCCCAGGTAGCTCAGAAAGGACCATAATTTTCCTCGACTGAGAATAGGATCTGAATAAAGGAGGTCTTTTCTCTGGACTGAGGACTTGTTAGTGGCATTTCCAAAAAGTCAAGCCTTTATCTTTCTTTAACCATGACATTAGAAACAGAGGAGAGTGTTCTTTCCCAAAATATAAAAACCTAAAATGTACTTGATCATATTATAATCAAGAAAAGCATATTTGCACAGTTGCCATCATCAAAAACACCATGACTTACACCTTCGGTTTCCCGATTTCATGCATAACCCAGATCTCAATTCGTGTGATTTTATCCTTCTGGAGGTAGGGAATTTCAAAATCTGCAAAAAAACTGGACACAGGAAAGACAGTTTTTAAAGTCTTAAAGCAATAAGATACTTTTCCCATTTTGTTAGTTGATTTACACATTACTTTTGTTTTGAGGGGTGTTTTGTGGAAGTATTTTTAGCTTTTATTTTTAGGTGACTTATTTCATTCATGCATTCATCAGCTATTAGTGGCAGAAATGCGTAGATACGGCTCTGATCTCCAGGTCATTCAATTGTTTTGCTTTACCGGAATTTACAAAAGCAAGCATTTGTACTGGGGATTAAGACAATTTTCTTAAGCCTCCATTTGAAAAACTGAAGTATGCATTTTGGCATTCTTTGTTGTATTTGTTGATGCTGGTGTTCGTACCCTTTAACTGGATAGGCTCCTTTGGGCTCTGAACCGTTCAGCATGACGTGAATCACCCCAGAACTATCCCTTGAATACTGTAAGAAGAAACAAGTATTTTGAGTAAATTAACACAATTCTTTTTTCAGCTATGAAATGAGCAATTTTTTAAAACTGACAATCCTTGGGGTGCCTGGGTGGCTCAGTCGGTTAGGCATCCGATTTCAGATGTGATGGACTTGACTGACTTCGGACATCCGACTTCAGGTCATGATCTCGCAGTTCGTGAGCCACGCCCCTCGTAGGGCTCTGTGCTGACAGCTCAGAGCCTGGAGCCTGCTTTGGATTCTCTGTCTCCCTCTGTCTCTGCCCTTCCCCTGCTCACGCTCTGTCTCTCCCTCTCTCAAAAAAAAAAAAAAAAAACTTAAATAAAAACTAAAAAAATAAATAAATCAAACTGGCAATCCCCAATATTAGCAAGGATGTACTAAATTTGATATTTCAAAACAATTTTGATATTCCATTTAGCTGGTAGGCATACAACTTGTGTATCTTGGAAAGCTAATTGCTTTGAAATGTCAAAAGCTCATAGACTCAGTGATTCCATGTCTGGGAATCTACGCTGAGGAAATAGCGTGACTCCAGCATCCTGACAGCTGGAATGGACTAATTACACTGCCGTTGCAAACAACTTCAAAATCACAGGGCTTTAAGCAAGAAAGAGTTGTTTCGTGCTCACACTACATATTTATCACAGGTCGACTGGGGGTTTGCTTTGTATGTCCTAGCTCTGGGACCCAAGCTGATGAGGACGCCTATCTGTAAAGTGGCTAATTGTCAGGGAACGGACAAGGGGACAGTGGCAGCTCACAGACCAGTTCTTAAAGGCATCCACCCAGAAATCACGCACACTCCCTCTCACATCTCTTCGGCCAGTGCAAGTCACACGTAAGTACCTTCAACAGGCAGGAGAATGCAAACTGTGCATGCAGAAGATGAGCCAGACATATTTTGCGGACAACTCTAAACAACTCTAAGGACCAACACAATCATTGTGCACAGAAGTGTGTGCAGCAGCACTATGTGTAAGCAACCTAAAATAGTCAACAACCAAGGGCTGGTAAGTAACCCAAGGTACTTACATGTCTGAAATATTAGCCAACCATTACTGAAAGTCCACAAAAGATTTGCAAAAGCATAAGAAGTGCTCACGTTTAAAGCAAAATGCAAGATGACGTAGACAGAGCATGAGCCCTACTATGCTTAAAATAAACGGGCAGAAGTCTGGGAACATAAGTCAACCCCACAAAATTACCAAGGAGGAGATAGGCCCAGAGAAGTTCCCAAATCTCCAGTTCAGAATACTGATGCCTGGCTCAGTCCATAGAGAATACAACTCTTGATTTTGGGGTTGTGAGTTCAAGTCAATAGAGACTACTTAAAAATAAAATCTTAAAAAGAAGAAAAACAAAAAGAATCATACTGTCACATACAACTTCCCAGATAAAATGTTTGTGTTAGAGTGAAGCAGGGAGCCTGGAAGGCAGGTGGCGCTGAGAATCCATGGCTGGACTTGTTTTCTTACAAAGTGAAGCCCAAAACCAGCGGCAGCAAAGTGAAAATGCACTTCACGTTGTGAATGTTTTTGCTGGCTTCGAAATAATGTTAATGGTCATGGTTAAATCCACAAATGCCAAGGTTTGATGACCACTATGCTGAAGGGGTCATGTTTATTTATACATGATGAATTTTTTATCTATATTTTCTATAATTTGTCATTTAAAACAAAAAAATTTTTAATTGTTTTTAATGTTCATTTTTGAGAGAGAGAAAGAGCGAGACAGAATGCAAGCAGCAAAGGAGCAGACAGAGGGGGAGACACAGAATCCAAAGCAGGCTCCAGGCTCTGAGCTGTCAGCATAGAGCCTGGCACGGGGTTCAAACCCACAAACCATGAGATCATGAGCCAAAGTCGGACATTTAGTCAACCGAGCCAACAGGACCCCCTGAAAAATATTTTTTTAAGAATACGTCTAGAAAGAACTTCAAGATCTTTCTTCTTCTTTTTTAAATGTTTATTTATCTATTTTTGAAAGAGAGAGAGAGAGAGAGTGAGAAAGAGAGAATCCCAAGCAGGTTGCACTGTTAATGCAGAGCTCAACTCAGGGCTTGAACCCACAAACCATGAGATCATCACGAGAACCAAAACCAGAGATAGACAACTAACTGACTAAGCCACGCAGGTGCCCCTATACTTTGTCATTTTAAAATCCTGAGCACCTATTACATTGATAAGAAAAAATATATAATAAAAAATGCATGCAGATATAATGAAGCTATATGGTGGTAGTGGTTGTAAGGGGATCCTCCTGGCTCTATAATAAATCTGGTTATGTTTCCTGATCTCTTTATGCCTCATTTTTCTTATCTGTAAAGCAAGGGTCCTAAGGATCCCTACCTCATAGGATTGTTGTAAAGGTTAAATCATTTAAAATAATAATTATTGGGGCACCTGGGTGACTTTATTGGTTAAACGTCTAACCTCAGCTTAGGTCATGATCTCACAGTTCATGAGTTCGAGCCCCGCATCAGGCTGTATGCTGTCAGGTCAGAGCCTGGAGCCTGCTTGAGATTTTGTGTGTTCCTCTCTGCCCCTCCCTTGCTCACTTTTTCTCTCAAAAATGAATAAATGTTAAAAAATGTTTTTAAATAATAATTATTAACATTTATAGAATAATTTTCTGCTACAATTCAGACCCTCTCATCATTATTATACCCAACTCCCTCTCCTTATGCATGAACAACCCAGCACATTCTAAAGGCTCATAAAATGTGGGCATGATTCTTGGACTCCCATTCTAAAGTTGGAGAAGGTACAGGAGGTTGGTTTGGAGCACACTCTTTGATGTTGGGCAGATCCACTGCAAACAGTACATGGTGTTTTTGTTTGTTTGTTTAGGCGAATGTTGACATTGTCCCTGATTTGTTGTTACCACCCCACATTCGGGCGATGATGCACCCAGAGCCTCCATGAGCATTGGCAGCCCAGTGCCCACAGAGTGGAGTCTCCACTGGAAACGAAGCCAATGGGCAGTGAGCGGAAGTGGGGTGCCCCTGCGGGAGCAGCAGGAGAGCACAGAGATAAACAGTGCCTTTTGCCTGGAGAGGGCCCTTTGCCCTGCTCTAACCCACAGCATGGAGGAGGACCTAACAACAGTCACTCTGATTAACAATGGACCCGGTGGACACCTGGGGATCCAGAATGGGACAACAAGGGGCATGGACAGCCCTGAAAGAGGATTGGTGGCTGTAGGTGGGAGGACCCTGATGCCCATTGGCCTCCTACTCAATTAGCCAACGTTTAATAGACTATCGTTAACTGGCAGCAGTATAGGCTTTCCGCAAAGGGCCAATTTTTGTGTGTCTCCAGTTTATCCTCCGCTCACCCTTCACCTATCACCTGCTCTGTCATTAGTGTCAGTCTCGGAGACATCTCTGACCCCCACATCATGATCTCAGGTGTCCCACTGCGTATAAAACAAGGGTCACCCCACCTGACATAGCAATCAGAACCACACTGATTTGAAACACTAAGTAAGGGCAGCCATACATGGTAGTGGTAATAGTGATGGTTTACTATTTCATCTATACCAGCCCTCACTGGACGTGTCCCCTGTGCCAGCCGCTGCATTACCTATTTTAGGCTCCTATGTGCTCACACCTCTAAGGAGCGGAGTGAATCTGACTGGGAACACGTGGATGGGAAGGGAGGCTCAGAGAAGTGAGGTCATGACCCAGTGGCCCAGTCTCTGCACCCCACGGTCTCATGCTTATGGGCCCACACGTGCTCAGCCTCTCAGCCGCCCTCCCCATGCGAACCTGTGAAGACGCCGATTTCCAGTAAGAATCCACAGGGTTGTTCTCACAATCTTCTGATGTCGGGCAGGACTGATAATCCAGTCCTAAGGAGAAATCAGACCAACATGTTTCATTTCAAACATTATATTAGAGAAGAATTAATTTAGTACAGTTGCTGGCCCCACAAAATCTATTTAGCTTGTGCTTACAAGTTTGACGTTCACAATAGTCCTGCCCACCCAATCCACGAGGAACCTGGCAACGGACCACCCAATCCATGACAGCAAGACAGGTGTCATTTTGCTCAGCACAGACATGAGGGAGGCAGAGAACTAAGCAGTTGGCTGGTGAGTAAGGCTGCCGACCCCGGAGCATCAGCCTGTTAGCTGGGCTCTTTCTTTACTGAAGTTCTAGCGAAATGATTTTTTAAAAATCTTTGTCGGGTACCCGGGTGGTTCAGTAAGTTAAGCATCTGACTCTTGATTTTGGCTCAGGTCATGATCCCAGGGTTGTGGGATGGAGGCCCATAACAGGCTCCACACTGAGCATGGAGCCTGTGTAGGATTCTCTCTCTCTCTCTCTCTCTCTCTCTCTCTCTCTCTTTCTCTCTCTCTCTCTCCCTCTGCCCCATCTCTTGCTCATGCCCTCTCTCTCTCAAACAAAAAAATTTTAATAAAAAAAAACCTTTGTTTTGTTGGGAGAAGTGTCTTCTCTAGTTAGCCCTGGTCTTAGACATAAATACAACAAAAATACACCAAGAAAATGATAGTCCTTGGCCAGAAAGCAGAAATTTTATAAAATTTAAAAGGTATAAAGTGTTAAAGTGTATTGATTCTTTAAAATTTTAATGACAGAATTCAGCAGCCACATACTGGGATCTGTCCACCATTTTCTCTATGAAAAAGGAAAAGGTACTCATTGACAAGTTGTCCCAGAGAGAACAAACAGGGCAACATGTGTGCTTCTGGGGGAAACATGGGGTGCTCCCATGCCCCCTCCAGGCCCACCACCCTCCCAGCATCTGCATTCACCAACGCAGAAGCCCTCTGGACCCCACTACCCAGGGGGTTTATGAGATTTCATTATGCAATTGATTGAATCACCAGCTTGGTGATTAGCTCAACCCCAAGCCCCTCTTGCCTCCTGGAGGACAGAGACAGCTGAAAGCCCACAGGCCCATTCAGGCCTTCCTTGGTCTTCCTGGGGACCAGCCCCCGTGGGAAGCTATGTAGGGGCCCAGCCACCAGTCATCTCATTGCCCCACAAAAGACACTCTGTGTGCCGGGAAATGGGGACAAAGACCAAATATTTGTGTGTGATTACATCACACGCTCCCTTCCTTCACGTTCTTTCTCTCATACCCCTCCCCGCTCTCCTCACCCTCTGCAGGATAACCAAACAGACTTCCTGGGTGCTGTCCACCGAACGAATGACCATGTCCATTGACCTGGATCCTGCAATCCTCCCTCGATGAAAGCCAGAGTCCTCACAGGCCCCATGCTGTCTGGCCCTCCTCTATTCCCCTAACATTTCTCTTTAGTTACTGTGGTCCTTGCTGTTCCTTAAATATGCCAGACACCCTTCCACAGACTACTTTACTTGCCTCTGTATTGTCGTATCTCCCCCTCTATAGTGTAAGGATGGGGTATGATTTTCCTGTTTTATTCTGTGCTGTGTTCGCAGTGCCTAGAAGAGGAGGGCCTGGCACACAGTAGGCACTCTATGGCCCTCGGTTGGATGAATGGATGATTATAGAAGACACAGAACTATTAGGCTAACTTTGAACATGACTCCAATACCCAGGGAGGAGGAATCTCCAGGCTTCATCAAGGGAGCACCCCCTCCCAACTTTCCTGCTTGCCCTTCACGACTCACTGAGAACCAAGAACTGCTGGGAAGCTTCCCGGACACCCTGGTCTAGGCTGGTGTCTGTGCTAATGCTTAGGACCTGGCTTTTCCTGCGTCAGAGCACAGGGCAGAAGGGAATGTCCCTCACAAGGCTATAAGCGACCCGAGGTTGAGGGCTGCTTTATCTCCAGTTCCCAGAAGGATCTGGATGCATGAGGAGAGTTCTCATCCCTCCAGGCCAGCCCTTGTGACTTGCACTGTGATTTCAGTCTCCAAATGTCTGCTGGCACTTGGCGTGGCATTTAAGGGCACAGGCTTCAGAACCCATCAGGAGAGAATTAAGTTCTGGCCCTACTTCTTCCAGTGATTTAACCTCCCTGAGCGTCAGTTTCCCTTTCTGGAACACGAAGGTGGCGAGGCAAAGCTGTGCAGGATCGGGAGCACATGTGCTGAGTCGGACTGTCTGACTCTGCTGCCTCCTGGCTGTTCACGTCTCAGCAAGTTTCTTAACCTTGCTGTGCTTCAGTGTCCTCATTTATCGAAACAGAAATCAGGAGAAGACCTATCTCTGGGGGCTGGTGCAGAGATTCATTTAGTTAATACTGTATATGTAAAGTGCTTAGAGAGTACCCAGCAAAAGATAAGTGCTTTCTGTCTATTATTGTCATTATTAATAATTATTACCACCCACCTCAGAGAAAGATTTTGGGGGAATCAAATGAGACAAATACATATGAAAGCAGCATTTAGCACAAATGGCAAATGCACAGTATCTACTTAAATAGGAGCTCTTATTTTTCTTTTAAGATTTTCTGAGGTGGGTGCCTGGATGGCTCAGTCGGTTAGGCATCAACTTCAGCTCAGGTCATGATCTCACGGCTTGTGGATTCGAGCCCTGCGTCGGGCTCTGTGCTGACAGCTCAGAGCCTGGAGCCTGCTTCGGATTCTAGGGCTCCTTCTCTCTCTGCCCCTTCCCTGTTCTCTCTCTCTCTTTCTCTCAAAAGTAATAAACATTTTAAAAAATCTTTTTGTAATCCTACACCCAACATGGGGCTCAAACTCACAACTCCCAAATCAACCCCAAAACCCCTGCTCACACTCTATTTCTCTGTCTCTGAAAAGTGAATAAACATGAAAAAATATGTAAACAACACAATTGTATTGGGGCACCTGGATGACTCGGTTGGTTGAGTGTCTGGCCTCCAACAACTGAGCCAGCCAGGTCCCCGGAGCTCATACTTTTCTTGTGGTTTGTCCAGGAGTCTTACCGGAGGCATTTTCCTGTCGACACCAGCTCAGAAAATCTCCAATCCTGCCATACAGAACATCACACAGAGGCACAAAGCGACGGGCATTCTCCGCATAGCTAGTGACTAGGAGGTGGTTGTTTTCCCAGAACAGGGACTACAGAAAAAACAAACACACAATCACCATATAAAATAAAATCAAGGCACATTTTTTTCAGACAGTTTTTCAGCTTCCCTGACAACTGAACTTTCTTTTTACTTTGTCTTTGTTTACGCATTCAGAGAGTGTCTCATTATTCCTGGGGTATCAGGCAATTAACAAAATACTTTCCCAGTAGCGTATATATAAACATCCCTGGGTTTTAAAAAAAAGATCAAAGGACCTGGGTTTGAATCCTGACTGTTCATATACTAGATGTGTGATCTTGAGCAAAGCATGTAATCTCCCTGTGCCGCAGTTTCAACATCTGGAAAATGGGGAGCATGAGCCCTTTTTTTTCCTTCCACAGCTGTGTTCCAGACAATACTAACCACAAAAAAGCACTTCCCAGAGTGTAAGGTGCCTCAGAAATATGTTACTTTTATATTGTTTTTTGATAGTTTCCATACAAAGCTACATTGTTTTCACATAACAGTAACACAAATAACGATATCCCTCTCATGATCTCATTAGATCCTTCTCTGTTGCATCCTCAAGCTTAGCACAATGTCCAGCAGGTGGAGTAGCTTGGTAACTATTTCCCGAGTTCATCAGCTAGCACCAAAATCATGAAAGAAGAGAACAAAATATATGGTTGGTTCCTCTTTTTACTGGCAGGGAGGCAGCAAGGTGCAAAGTGCAACGTATTCTTAAAAATCATTATTTTCATCTATTATATCGCTGAATCTTCCAGCTCCATCAGAAACAATGTTAAGATTTTCTCACTGGTAAACATTGTTACCTGATTTTACAATGAAAAATCATATTAAGAATTACGTTGTCAGAGAAACAAAAAACATATCTTTCTTTAAACTCAAGGTATTTTTCTAAGCAAGCATTTTATGTAGATTTTGTCATTTGTTTTCATTTTATTAGAACTCAGAACACAGACATGGTCTTCTTAAAGAAACTGGTACTGAATAGATAGAATCTTAAAGTTCCTTAAAATGAGGGATCAGGGGGTGCCTGGGTGGGTCAATTGGCAAAGCATCTAACTTCGGCTCAGTTCATGATCTCCTGGTTTGTGAGTTCGAGCCCCACATCAGGCTCTGTGCTGACAGCTTGGAGCCTGGAGCCTGCTTCGGATTCTGTGTCTCCCTCTCTCTCTGCTCACACTCTGTCTCTTTTTGTCTCTCAGAAATAAACATCAAAATAATAGTGAATGAATGTGTAATAATAATTATATATAATACATATATTATTATTATTATTATTATATTATTATTATTATTATTATTAAAGGAGGGATCAGTCTTCTGGGAAGATACTGAGGCTAAAGGTTTTCTGAGCCCTCAAAGTTCAGACCGGATGGGGCCAGTTGGGACACAAGTTATTCATTATTCAGAACTGGCTACAGGCAGAGGCCCAGGAAAAAAGGTGTGCCCGTGTCCTAACGTAGTGATTCCTGCACAGACTTGTTGACCTAGGAAAGTTCCTTCTGCCCAGACTGGCAAGAGACCCAGGATTACCAGTGAAGACAAAGACATCTTCCCATCAGAGAGCTCAGGTGAGTTTGCTGCCTGAGTTTTTGATGATACTAAAACAGGTCCCACAGGGTCGCTACACCTGGCCCAGGCTCTATCTGTTTCTGGAGAGACAGAGAGGAACGTTTTACCTTGTCTCTGGGGATGGGGTGTCTGGAGAGGCTAATAAAAAGGTCGTAGTCTGAGGGAAGTACGGAACAGGGATCCTTGTCCAGAACCACTTTAAAGGCTTCCCAGATCGCCGTGCAGTTCTTGTTCCTGTGCAGAAGGACACGTGAAAAAAAGAAGAAACCCAACCACATCGTGATGTGATGTGTAGTATTGCCATGCCTCTCAACGTTCAACAGCTTTACAAGCAATTTTGCCATGTGTTCACTCTGCAGAAGTAGGCACGAGAAAGACAGCCAACTGTCATGTCTCATGCATTAGCCCCAACTGAGAAGCGGAGAAGACAAATCTGTGATGAATTTAGAAACCTGGCAGCAAAAGTGGCTCTCAGAAGGAACGAAGAAGGAACTGCACACGGTTTTCAGAGTTAAGTCTTGTCTCAGGCTCCCATAGCTGAGCAGAGAAAGCACAGTGCTGGAGGGTGACAATTGCAATAAACCACGCAGGCCCCCAACTTGAGGTGCCTCTCTGTGTAGACAGAAGGTCCACTGTGTCCGGGGCCAGGTGAGGTCAGGCTGGTGGACAAGACCCTATAAAACCAGGAATGAGCTCTAAGTGTGGAGAAAAGCTGTTATACCTTCTGCTAACATTAGTTAGAATTAGGTTATCAGTGAGAAATTAAAACATAAACTATCTTGTTTCTCCAGCATATTTGTTTTTAGCTTCACGAGTCCCTGAGAACCTCCCTGTTCCTGGGAAACCTCCAAAGTTACTCAGGAGAGGAGAGGAGGTTCCTTGTGTGTCTGGGTGGCGCAGCCAGTTAGTCTGGCTCTTGATCTTTGGCTCAGGTCATGATATCATGGTTCGCAAGTTCGAGCCCTACATCAGACTCTGCACTGATGGTTCTGAGCCTGCTTGGGATTCTCTCTCTCCTACTATCTGCTCCTCCCCCACTTGTGCACTCTCTCTCTCCCTCTCTCTCAAAATAAATAATAAACTTAAAGAAATTAGAGAGAGAGAGAGAGAGAGAGAGAGAGAGAGAGAGAGAGAGAGAGAGAATAGATGCGATGCCTGGGAACACAGAAGATCATAAATGTTCCTGGGAAACTGCGGTTAAGCAAACCCCTTGTGAGCCATGCTGGAAGGGTTACAAAGTTAACCAAGTTCCTGTGACCATCTTCCTATTTGTAAGAATAATTGAACAAAATGTTGCTGGCTGGCAGCGAAAAGCAGCTCTGAGGTTTGTGTTAGAGGAGACAGTGGTTTGGGAACTATTTCCCTGTCTCCTTCCTTGCTGAAAGTAATAGAAACCATTTCCTTAGCCAAAAGGTTTGGGCTGAGCTATTGGTTGACACACCCCAAGCGGTCACCCTTTGCATTCGGTGACACTGAAGCAGAAAGGATGCCCTCTAGGGACAGCCACAACTCTTGGAGTCCATTCTAGTTTTCCAAAAACATTTCCCAAGGCATTTGTAACTTTTTCCATCTTATGCTGGGCAGGGGCTAACATGGGCGCTCCTTATACTATTCTCTGCTTTTTATTTGTCTGGACCATTGTCTCTCTCTCTCTCTCTCTCTCTCTCTCTCTCTCTCTCTCTCTCTCTCTCTCTCTCTCTCTCTCTCTCTCTCTCTCTCTCTCTCTCTCTCTCTCTCTCTCTCTCTCTCTCTCTCTCACACACACACACACACACACACACACACACACACACAATCCTGGCAGAAGAAAAGGACATTATGAAAACAGCACATGTAGGTCCAAAGAAGATATAAAGCAGCACTGTGCTGGCAAGAGAGACTCAAACTTAGAAAGTCCTCTACCTCAGGGGATGGGAAATTGAATCCTCCAGGTCACCGATTCCAGCGGAAGGCCTTCTTCCTGCGTCTGACCCCTCAGGCTACGCCGGCTGCCATCCAAACTCCCCCTTACCTAAGCCTCACCTCTAGACTGACCACCCACAACCTGCTTCACTTACACACTTAAACACACACACACACACACACACACACACACACACACACACAC